>RCWM02000897.1:0-284683 GCA_003667255.2 Euschistus heros
GCAATTCTGAGGTTATTTTGCTACGTTTAATATGTTGAACTTAGGATACGCACTTTTGTACTTCGGAATCAAGCTTATGCTGTTCGTATTAAGTTTTAATCGTCTCAGCTGTCGTCAACCATATATCATTGGTCGATTATAAAACATAACAGTTTCTATTAAGTTTTCAAGCTGCCTTTCACTCAAGGGCAATAAGTAATATTCATGACAGAGAATCATTCACACAATATGTACAATGACATGAAAATTAAAATAAACAGCCTTTAAAAATACGGGAGATAAAATAAAAAAATATACATGAAAGAAATAAAATAAAATATACAAGTGATAAAAATAGAATAGAATAAATGATAATATAAAATAGCTGATGCTTTTTGTAACTAATAAATAAATAAAAAGCTGCATGAAAATAAAGAAGAAAGAAAATCTAATCACATTCTTACTCTAAAATATAAAAATTTACAAACATTCCAGGGAACACCCCGATCCAAGCTCGCCCCCCTTAAGGAGAGGAAGCCGGGAAAAACAGAGAGTTCCAAGCGCTGTTCTATCGCTGCGTCACTAGTAAAATCCAGTGGAGGCTGAGGGAGAGCGCTATGGTACAGTCACACAGGACTTGAGTAAAGAAGATGCCATTGCCAGAACTCCAATATTAAATATTTACAATAGGTCTCTGGGCCATTGCCTTTTTTTGGGGACACCCATAAAACATCGAAACGTTTATAACGATATTTTTTGCCGTTCTATGCTGCGCTCATTCAATTTGTTCAACTTTTACTCAATCTGCAAATTTTTTGAACAATTCTGGAATTTTCTATGACCAAATCTTCATGAAATATCGTCATTCAGGTAATAAGTCCTTCCAAAACCTCACATTCATTTGCAAACAAACTCATTTTTTCATATCAACAGCTGTATCTGAAAGCTAATAACTGTCTGGTTTACTGTAAGTAATATATATTGTTAAAATTCCCAAATATTTTAACTCTTTAAAGTTCCTCATGAATAATTCCCCTTAAAATTGGTATATTTCTTCAAATATATTATCATTAGAAGCTACTTAATACAGCGGGAGGTGAGAGGAGACAGAACACTCAGGTGGGAGCGGTCCATCAAGATACTCCCAGAGAGGATTCAGTCACCAGGTCCCGACCGGGCCAACTAATCTCTGCCGTACTCCTGTCAGCGTCCTACTGCCTTTCCGTGTCTAACATTAAAACATGTCTTTTGATTTGTTTTATCCCTCGCTCATTATCATTATTAATTCAAAGTAATAATGGAATATAAACTATTCATAATTATATTTCTTTGATATATATGCCATTACAGGTAAAAGATTGTTACCAGTAATGCTGTTAAACGATTTTTTTGCTTTGCTTTTTTAGTACGCTTTATAAATTCACCTGTGTGTAACGGAATCGTGCATCGTAATTTTACCAACTTCCAGCTATCTAATTATCTCGAAAATTTGCACACGTGTCAAGGTCTAATGACGCGCTACAAACAATTGCACAACTTTGTTTAATACTCATATTACAAGAGGAGGACACAATCAGTCTCTCACGGATCTTGTTGGCAATTTTTGGGGAGGTTCCTCGGTCAAAGTATATTAGACACGTATTTTGCTGTTCAGACCAATTGACCCTAGAAGCCGAGAAAAATATTTAAGGAAGCGAATTTAAGGAAAAATACAGTTGCTTCATATAATTTGGTTTAGGTTAAATGAAAAAAGTATAAAAAATGATTAGATTTTCAAGCAAACTTCCTCTACAGATTTTTTTAACACAAAAAATTGACCTCAGATTCTAATTCAGCACCCTCAATAACGTTTCTTCAATAAAAATGAAAAATATATTATTTTTTTTCACCCTTTTCCAGGAAAATGAAATTTTTAAACCAATTATTGGTTACTTTCATTTAAGTCGCCATTAATTTGTCACGAAATTCATTGGTTGGTATCACTGGAAAGAGGAGAGCCTCAGCTTTCTATGATGTATATAAATGCAAAATTCGATGAACAAAACACCAATTAAAAAAAATTGGAAAAATCCAAGTTACATTTTGGTTTGAGTTTGAAACCAGATAGAATGATTAAATTAAAAATATTTTTATGCGTATTACTTCACTATATTTTGGGTAAAAAAATGGAGCTGGTACATTTAACCGTCTAAAAGTAATTCATGTTTTTGTCAATTTAAACAAAATTTGCCTACCGTTTGGCTAGGCAACTTTTAAAGCTTACGAATTTTTATTTTTCTATTTGGATGAAACTTCGTATTTAAGGGTTCTTAAATGCTGAATTCGAACCCGATGTTGGTTCTTGTGAAAAAAAATTATTGATCGTACTTTACGTTTTAGGAAACGTGTATGGTATATATATAATACCAATATAACAAATATATAAATATACTAATTAGGAGAGAAAAAATAATTAATTACAAATTATATTCACATAAGATAAAAACAGAACCACATATATGATTAGATTGTCATGTATTTACAATTTTTGGTTTACGGTTTGGCGATACCAACCACTGAATTGCGTGACTTAGTACTGGCGATTTAAAGGAAATAAACCAATAATCGGTTTAAAAATTTCATTTTCCTGGAAGAGGGTGAAAAAAATGGTATTTTTTGTTTTTATTGAAAAAACGTTTTTAAATGTTTTTAAGGGTGCTGAATTAGAATCTGACGTCAATTTTTATGTGAAAAAATCTGTAGAGGTAGATTGCTTGAAAAATCTAATAGTTTTTTTTAGAATTTAATTAATCTAAACCAAAATCTATGAGGCAGCTGTCATTTTTCTTAAATTCCCAATCAAAACTAAATCTCTTCGTGCAAAAATCATGCTAATATCATTTTTTATACTTGAGAGATAAAATAAATCAGTTTAATCCTATTTTTTTTTTCTCGGCTTCTAAGGCCCATTGGTCGAAACGGCAATATACGTGTCTAATATTTTTTGACCAGGAACCTCCAAGAAAATTTCCTACAAGATCCGTGAGAGACTGAGTGTGTCCTTCCCTTGTTAGTCCATTCTGTCTTTCAAAAGGTGGAGTAGTAGTATTATTTGTTCATATGGCACAGATGAGTCCTCAAAATAAAATATCAAAAATGTGACTACATTTGATAAGGAGGAAAAATATTTGGGGGCAAAAAAAAAACGACATTTTTGCACTTTTTTAAAATGTTTGTAAAACAAATATTTAATTTGATTTAGGTGTTTAGTCACAATCGATTGTCAAATTTTACGAATATCGCATACTTTCTCAAAGAGTTAGTTTTGGTCATGTTTAAAAGTCTATAAAATAAAAACGGCTAATCCAATCAAGAAATGTTATATATTATAAGTTGTAGATCAATAGATTTGGTCCACTACTAGATTTTAAATAATTCCGATTGCTCCTCCGAGATATGTCAATTTATGGTTTTTTTTAGATAAACTGGGTTACTGAAATTGCAAACAACTCACAAATAGTACAAGGAAATTAGCTTTGAACCTTGAACTCAAAAAAAAAAATTTCTGGCTGTTGGAAATTGTTCTCCACCCTTAGCTTCCTCGGAATAGCGCCTGGTTTGGGCGGAAGAGGGGGGGAGAAGTTTTTTTTAGTTTTTAAACTATAATTTTTAACATTTAAAATAAATTATTATTCAGATAAGCCAACACACGTTGACAGAAACCTATTGAGAAGAAAAAAGTGTGTTTCTTTAATAAAAATATTTTCTAATTATTTATTGTTTAGCTTTTAATATTTCTAAAGAAAGCTCCTTTTTACATAAGATAATCTTATTTATGTGTTTTATTGAACTTGCTTTTTTTTTTTTTTTTTTTTTTTTTTGACACGAAACGGCCCTTAAACAACGTGAATATCATTTCCTCCTAACTCTCCCCCCACACATCGCTCCCTCTTCTCCTCCCACCTCTTCTTCATTCTCTCAGACTGTGTATTCTTCTTTCTTCCTCGCTCCATACTCTCCTCCCCCTCACCTCCTTGGTACCCACAAGGACCTTTCTTTCCCTTAGTTTTTCCCTATATCTATCCCTATCGAATCAGTCCTGATTTGAAATTCCCAATATCCCTGTTTCTTTCTTCATCTGTCCAATGTACCCCCCAACCCCTTTATACCCCCACATTTTCCCAAAGATCTTTTTATTTATTCTGTTCTGGTACATCCTGACCACATGACCGTGTATTTGCTTTATATGTAATAATTAATTTATTTTATTTTTATCAGGTTAATGGATCTTGGGCTTGCCACCATTCGTCTGCGACTGCTACATCGCCATGGATGTCACCTGCAGTACCTCCTCCATATTCAACCTCGTCGCTATTAGTATCGACAGGTAGGGGCTGCCATATTTTATTTTTCATATTTTATGTAATTCATAATAAATATTTAATTTTAATATTGCTTAGTATATCATTTTGATCATCTGGGGTATTGCCCTGTTCAGTTTAAAAGACAATATTCAATGGAAAACACTGGCGTATGAAAACTAACATAAGTAATATGTTAAATTACAAAGAAATTGTCTTAAATGTCATAACATCTAAATTTCGAGGTTTTTTTGCTTCCAAAAATTTTCCTTTTTTGTTGCTAACTTGGGTTAACTCTACCAAGACATGTCCTGCAAGCAGCTCTCTTCAATTTTTTGCAACCCCCAAAAACCTGGCCACTGGCGTATACGTATAGTGTTCTAAAACAATTTATTATTTTCACAAAATAATGTTTAATAAACTTCCTAATCTCGTCAATTCAGCCGTCAAAACTTGTCAGATCTGAAACCAGGCATTCTTTAGTGGCTATGCGCGTGATGCAGGGGCCATATCTTAATCCAGCCCCAATCCCCCACCGTCATGGTTTTTTACTTTTTTACTTTAGTAAAAAAACTAGCAATAAGAATGGATTGATTATGACTTGACACACTCTGCGACCTCAAAAGTGTTACATAATAACCAAAAGGACCATAATCCAAAGGAATAAATAAAAAAAAAAGTTGTGTTCTTTTAAAAACACGTATTATTATTTTGATTTAAGACCATCTAGGAACGCTTATGACTGATTCCTTTAGATGCTTTGGTTTGTTCCCAATACTTCCTGAGACAAGCCAATAGTTTTTTTCCTTTTCCTCCTCTGTTATGGGTTTTTGACTGGTTTTAATTTTGGGTGGTGGGGACCAAGATTTTACCATACCTCTAAATTTCGATCGATCCAACACATTAAGGTCAGAAAATTAAGCAGAATACAGGTAGGGCGAATATTAAAAGGGCGAAAATTTATTTGTTGGGAGGGAGTGGCCAATGTTGTCCCTCGAACGTCCAAAATCGTTAGATACTGGCAGCTCTGAAACCAGTATCTTTTAGTGGTTTAAATATATGCTGTGATTTGTCAGTACCGAATCTGTTTCCAAATGAGGGACCCGTGCCTACAGTAGAAACCTGCTGAAAAACTACTGCCTGCAGTAGTTTTTTTTTAATTTAAAAGTCTTAAATACTACGGCAACTTTTCTTCTAAATATATATATATATATTTTTTTTTATTTAATTGAAATTTACAACTGTATATACAATGTAAATATATTATACATCAAGTAAGTACGATGATAATGATAAAAATGACACTTTACTAGTTTTTAAAGCAACTACCCATTGGTAGCGGCACTTATAAAGGTTTTATATAATGAGAAACTATATTAGAAGGTCTCGAGGCCATCTTCTTATCAGACGCCTTGGAGGGTTATCTGGAATGGAATAAGAAGCAAGTTGTGATACTAATGGGTTTGAATGGTTGTGGAGTTTGCTATGAAAGGATTGATATCTGGTTTGAGCTAAGTCAGAAACGTAAGGTATATTAAGATCTTTGTGGACAAGGTTGTTTGTGACGAAGTAAGGAGCATTTAGGATTATAAGTATGTTAGTCTTTTGTAAGTAATTGAAAATTTTGAACGTTTGTCAAGTAAATGTTGAATTAGTCGAAAACGACGGGCAGTTTCTTGCCGTTTTAGTCTTGTGTGTGGATTCTAAATATTTATAAGCTATTTGGAGAAAAAAAAAAACAAAAAAAAACAATGTGAGAATATACACTGGGATTAATTTAGATATGACATTTATTTTCAAAATACAATATCAAATGTTGAATCTATTATGTTATTGTTTATCATTGAACCGCCTAATTACGGGAGTATACATCTCTTTGACTTCAATTATGCTTTAGCAATATTAAGACTCTTTCTGTAAATACTTAAAATACATTGATGAGTGTATAAAAAGATCAAAGAGTAGTTTGTACTCACATTGCTGCTTTAAAGCTAGAGAGAGATCTTTTTCAATTAGCTGAGATTGAGAGTGTTAGTTAAAGCTAGGTGACGGGGCTGCTACAATTCTCTGATTGCTCTATTGTTTTACCCAGCTGATTCAGAGATATCAAAGCGCGGAGTTCTATTCATATGAAATGAGAGCATTCTTATCGAAGTAATGAAAGAGCAAAGCTAACAGCCGTGTCGCGCCTTTTGACTTATCAAAAGTATATCAGTTAAGCTGATAAATTTACATTTCAAAGCTTTAAAATATTTTGATCGAAATGAAAAAGAGGCTTTTATTGATTAACCTTTTTTTTTTTCTTTTTTCTTTTTTTTTCTGATACATTCCATTGTCAATTATTGAAATTAAAAAAATCATTTCAGATAAAATAAATTTAATATACATCGTACAGCATAATATGATATAATTTGACTTCAGGTAAAAATATATTAAAGAAACTCTCCATTTAATATAATATTAATAAGACTAAAACGATAAGAAACTGCTCGTCGTTTCTTCAACATTTTCTAGACAAACGTTCAAAGCACCCAATTCATTACAAAAGACTCATATACATGACTGTGATTAGACCTATTTGGACGTACGGATTTGAGCTTTGGGGCTTCAATAAACCATCCAATTCATCTTGTAACCTAACAATCCTAAATCCTTCGAAATAAAAATGAACTTATCCATAAAGACCTTAATGTTCCATATGTTGCTGCTTTAGCCCAGATACCTATCCTTTCATTGTAAACTCCATAAACTCTCGAATCCATTAGTTTCCCAACTTCCTTTCCTCTTCATTCTCGATAATCTTCCGAGGTGTATGCCATTGTATTAACTATTGTCACATTTACTTGATGCATATTATTTTGTACAGTTGTAAATTTCATTAAGTGGATATAAACAAATAAATAAATACATTTTTTTAACATTCATTTTTTTACAACAAATCCCATTGTCAATTATTTTAGATAAAATAAATGTAATGTTCAACGTACAGTATAATGTAATATAATTATTATTTAACTTCAGGTAAAGATATATTATAGATACTTTCTAATTATTATAATATTTCACTTATTTATAAAATGTAATAAAATAATTTTAAAACAGAAAATATTAATTATTTTTAATATGCGTGATTTTATTATTTATTTAGTTTAATTTTATCATATAATTAGAACATTAAATTTTAAAAGATGAACTTTTTAGGTAACGAGAACAAGAACAAAAATATTATTAACTCTGCTATATACAAGGTGTAAAGTGCTTTTTCATGTCTATGTAATCTCTAAACAAGGGTATCCATTAAAGAATTTAAACTAAAATTCGTATATAATAGTGTTTTTACAAATTGTGAAACTGCTTTGCGTTCCTCTCTCAAGCTATTATTATTAGTTTTGAAGTTACCAAATACAGTTTTTGCTTGCTCAGATCATTTACATAAGTCAATATACATTGAGCAGTAAAAATTTTCGTGCACAAGTGAAAATTTAGAAAAGGGAACTTTTCGATTTTAAGTACTTATTTTCCAAATCGGTTAGAATAAATTTTACTTTCGTCGTTCTAGAGGTCTGCAGGATTTTTTAAATATTTCAAGTCTATTATTTTTAGTTGTAAATAGTTTTTTTTTTCTTGTTTACTCTGGCCTGAAATCCATCCCTCCTTAGGACTCTCCTAATTGTATCTGGTCGTGCAGAAGTTTCCAATGAGAAATTTATTTCCATTTATTTTTTTTCTGGCCGGTATCTTAGGGTTAGCATTAACTTTTCGTAAAACGCTGATCCCATCTTAGAGAAGGAAAATAGTCGACCGTCCCAATCGTCCGTTCTAGTCGATTCGTTTTTTAAAGCTGTTTTGAGAAGCTCGTATTATTCACTGGAACATAAATTAGAGCTATTTATATATTGAACTACTTTCTTTTTTAAAAGCAGCATTTCGCAGTTTGTTTTTTTATTTGTAATATGTTATATCGGAAATGGCTTGTTGCTGATTTTATTTATTTCAGTAACATCAAATCACCACGTTTTTTATTTTACTTGATGTATTTATCGTATACAGTTTAAAATATCAATAATTTTTTTCTCTTTCAAATTTTTATTCCCTCCCGTTGCTGGATTAACGATAAGTGAATTTGCTCATAGTGTAGTAATACAGTAATACAGTGATTTTTTTTTTGTCTATGAGTTCAAAAATAAAAAAAATGTCCATCTAATTCAATCCCTTAAAAAAATATATATTAGTATTTAAATCTGCTTAAATAACAAATTTAATAGAACGAATTTTACGACTTCTTTCTAAAAACTTATAAGCAAGAAATACATTACTTTTTATTAAACTTTAGCAAACGAGAATTTCCCGGAACCAAATTGGGTTTTTTCATATCTCCAGCGTTTTCAGCGTGGATCGAACATAAGCGGTCCGTGCACGAAGCACCTCGTAGCAATAACTGTCCGGCCTCGAGCAGGACTCCAATATGTGCTGTCAGCTGGCCCCCAGTTCTCCAGCTCTCCAGTTCTCCAGCCCTCCAGTCCGCATCCAGTGACCTGAGTTGTTCTATTAGCTGCCAGGAAACATTTATCTGCGGTATCTTTACACTTCAAACATTATCTGAATATATCAAAGATAGAAATATATTTACTATGACCAAAAAAGATTATAAGACATTATTTTGAACAAACTTGTTTTGAATTAGGTCAACTCCCAAAAAAAAAATATGTATTACCAGGTAATAAGGTAATTGCTATAATAAAAATTAATATACAGCCATCTAATAATGCAAATGAAGACAGTGAATTTACACTACTTTAATTTTTTTTTTTATATTATTAATTTGGCTTACAACTGCATAAAAAAACTAAATTTCTTTCCACCATTTACTGCATATTCCGATTTGCATTTTAGAATTAAGACGATCAAATTACTTAAATTAAATATAATTAATGATAATTCGAAATAAACAAAGTTGAAAGAACTTTTTTCATTCAAACCAATACAGTTCCTAAACGCTAGGTCCAAGCGACAAATGTTATATGACAAAAAATATTTTCCAATTAATTTCCGATCTAGAAATTACCTGTAAATTTTCGGTTTGAACAACACCAGCAGAGGTGGTGCGTGTCAAAATTTTGCATTTTTTAATGGTCAAAACAAAAATCCAGCCAAAAAAATTAGTCCAATCAATAAACATATTGTAGAGAGCATGGAATATACGATAATTTTTGACTTCATAGGTTCGTTTGAAATAGTTAAAAGGTAAACATACTAAAAGTCTCCGCCCCTGGGGGGTGAGCTAACGGTGGGGGGGAGGGGAGAAGGTCCCAATTTCGTTTTTCGATTATATCTCGAAAACAGTGGACTCTAGAAAAATATGTAGCAGATCAAAATTAAAGCTCATTAAATTTCCTATAAAATTAATAATATACGTATCCGTAGAAATTCCAACGGTTTTCGAGATATACGTTATTAAAAATCGACAATTTTAGAAATAAAAAAAAACTTTACCTCACTTTTTGTTGAATATTTAGAAGCAAATACCAGAAACATATATACTAAATTAAAGTATATTTAATGCTCTACAATTTTGATTCTGACGTTTTTTCTGAGAAACGATTGTGGAACGTAATAGAAGCAAAAGTTTGACAAAAAGTGAGGTGACATTTGTTTTTTCCAAACGGTTAGAATTACGACAAATTGATATATAATACATTTTATAGTAAATTTAAATGGCTTTTATGTTTATTTGAAACATGTTTTTTAGAGGCAACAGTTTTCGAGATATTATCGACAATCCAAAAAATAGAAGTTCCCCTCCCCCCCACCTTTAGCTCACCCCCCAGCGGCGGGGTCTTTTAATATGTTTTCCTTCTAACTATTCCTAACGAAGCTGTGAAGTCGAAAATTATCGGATATTCGATGCACCCCTCATTTCAGAACTCATTCACTGGACTACATATCCACTTGATACAGTAGGGAAAAAAAAAAAAGCCTACGCATTACTGAAAATGTACACCTGCACATTAAACTTATCTTCTCTACAACTGCACATTATCGAATGTGGAAATAAACGGTTTATGCATTCGATCTTAATCGATTCGTTACATAGATTATGTATAAGCAAATAGTTTGTATAATCTACCCCTTGACAGGGTTATTCCTCTCCTTTACAGAGTGAATTCAGATTTAAGAATTCGCTAAAACGTATATCAGTCCTAAATCAATCGATAAAGTAATAAAAATGTTTTTGTTTTTTTTGTTTTTTGTTTTTTCAAATTCGATACTTTGCAGCTGTAGGGACGTTATTTTAATTGACTTTCATAATAACGTGTCAAATGCTTGTAAAGCAACTACCTTTCAAGAAACGAGAGATATATACTTTAATGATACAATAAACAATAAACATAGTGCTGCCCAACTTTATTGGGTTGCTACAAACACAGCATACTCATCCATCCAATTAAAGACAACAATATAATTTATAATATCTATAATTAGTTATAGTTCTATAGTATAATACTTAATACTAATACTAGACAAACTATTAAAAATGTTTTTTTGTTTTGTTTATTTTTTCCTTTTATTTTTTTTATTTTTTTAATTTGTATTTATTTTTTTATTTTTTCCCCTCTTTTTTTCCCCTTCTTTTCCTATTCCACTTCATTCTTTCATTTTATTTTATTTGCCCCCTAATATTCACATGTCTCGTTGTTCTTCTTATTTCCTTTCTTTTTTTCCTTTTGTGTTATTTTTTTTCCTCCCTTCCTTTTCTCTCTTTCTATAATTAATACTACTCTTACTTACCACACATCCATATACATACATGCGCATAGAATCATGAATCGGATAAATTGCTAAATATTTATGAGAAGGTCCGGAAGTCATTTTTTTTTTAAAGAAGCTTCGGTGGGTTATCATAGACAAAATGAGAAGCAAGTTGAGATATTAATGGATTTTGAGATGGAATATACTATGAATGGATCGGTATATGGTTCGGACTAAATCAGCAATACATAAAATAAGAGCTCCAAAACTCAACTGTTTTAGATTAAATAGGTCTAATTACCGTTATGTGAATGAGTCATTTCTTGTTTATCGGCATCATTGAGCTTTTATTTAATAAATAAATAAATATAAAGGTAACAATGACAAGTAGTTTCTAGTCGTTTTAGTTTTGTGTGTGGATTTCACGTTAGGCGAATGTCCAGAAGGAAACCAGGGTAGCGAATCTGTTTAAAAAATGAGATGTAAAAGAGTAATGAACTGTTTTATTAGATTTATTTTCGGGATCTCCAGTCGTTCTCACATATCTCACAGGTATTCTGAAATTGGGTGGCTTTACCCCAGTTTCCGACGTCAATACTTCCTAGGTGTACTCATATTTCAAACCTTGAAAACCAAAAAAACCCACCTATATCCATGACCTCCTTACTCTGCGCTCCTCCATTTACCTCTTAAATACTAGAACCCAACCCATCAACCTATACACTCCGGCGCATCGAACTGCATCCTTCGAGAAATCCTTTATTATCCGAGCTTCCTCTTAATGGAATTCATTGCTCATCACGATTCGAAAAAGCTCTACTCTTACTTCCTTTAAACATCATTTATTTCTTTACCTCCCTAATTTCAATTTTCTTTTTTTCAAAGAAATTTCAATCTTCTGAGCTAATGTAAAACATGAATATTTATGTGATATACATTATAATAGTATACATAAGAAGCATCCTTTTACAAGGTGTCTCAGTTATTTTGTAGCTCATCATTTAATTATTAATCAATTTTTATTATTATCTATTATTATTATTTATTATAATTAATTATCATAGCCAGATGATTGTCCTATGTGCTGTAATCATATGTTATTCTTAGGGGATAAGTAGTCCCTGAATAAAGTTCATTTTCTTCTTCTAAAAGAGATCAGAGGAATATTATGAAGAAGTATTAGTATTAAATATTAATTAAAGTATGAGAAAATTAATTAATATTTTATAATTAGATATAATTGTTAGTGAAGTCAACAACACTATGACCATTAAATAATAAAAGTGAGGAAAACAATCACTGCTTGGGTTATAGAAAATACCCACAACTTTTCTGATCCTTACAGACTTGTTATAAACTTTTTCCAGTTGAGGAGTTTGTACGATCCCTCTTCTTCTCTACGTCCCATGCATCCAACTTCGTAAATGGTGTATGCATACAACTTTAAATTGTTTGTTCTTTTTCACATTTATTATTCTTGTCATTTAAGACTGCAGAATTTATTATTTTATTCGAATTACTTAGGGAGGGATTCTTTTTCAATTCTAGAATCAACCTAATTGTAAATAAGAGTGTTTAGAAAATTGAATTTATTTTTTCTATATTGAAACAAAAGATTCCGATTTATATTCTTAAAGGATGTAATCTACTCTGCCTGTAATAATAATTCTGACAACATATTTAAAACGAGCACACACAATAGATATAAATCCGCATATTTTTGGTTCCGTAAAAGAGAAAATAAAAATGGGTAGAACAGTATTATATGTTATTGGCTGCTTATATATGCATTTTGTTTATTCAAAACCTAGTTTGAATGTTAGTTATTCACCGCCAGTTCTGCATCACAGATTTCTCTTTGAACCATTTGCATCACATTCTTAAAGCCAATATCCACTATACGAACCACCAGGGGTACACGCTCCTGTAATCCTGTTTATAAGGACGCTTCCTAAGAACTACTCTGTGTTCCCGAGATCATTGAAGGAACAGCATGTCTGAGTTAGTAGCAAGTGAAGAATACATTTCTTTGTTTGGTTATGAGATTATAGAATACCTTGTTTTTGGCAAGGAAATGTTTATGAAGGAAACTCACTCCTAACATCAGAAAAAAAAAATGTCTGTAGTGTCCATTTACTACAGACATTTTTTTGCGAATATCTAAACGTTGTAGGACCAATTATTCGAAGACACACACTTCTAAAAAGCGTTGCATAATTTTCGTAAGGCTACAATTCAGGATTAGTTCCCCTTAGCATTACCATTTCTGGTCAGTGGTAATAGTTTGCAGTATTTTTTTTTTTTTTTTTCAAAATTTCAAATCCATTCTATAAGTTTTTGAAGCAGCTATATAAGCATTAAAAGATAACATAGACATAATTAAAAAGACAAGATTTTTTTTTTTTTTCTTAAAAGGCAAGAACTTAACAGACGCATCAGCCTATCGTACAGACAACTAAATAGGGCATCCCGACTATCTATTGAAAACAAACTCCTCATATACAAAACCATCATTAAACCTATTTGGACCTTTGGACTTAAACTGTGGGGGACAGCAAAACAATAGAATATCAAACATATTCAATCCTTCCTAAAATCCTAAGTCCTTCGTACTATCGTAAATGCTCCATATTATGTCTCCAACAAAACCCTACATAAAGATCTCAATATACCTTTTCTTCTTGACCTGATACCCCTTAATTTCTCTCAAGTCCATTAAAACCTTTCCAACCATCCTAACCCTCATTCATTATCCAATTCAGCGCACCCTTATAACCCACTTAGCTGATTAAAACGGCAATGGCCTCGAGACTAATTATAATTATACAAAAAAAAAAAATAGCATTAGGTAAGACACCAGTTTCAGGAACTATTAAACAATAAAATATTACAGTAAATAAAACTAAAATAATAAAACGATAATAAAAAACTTTTTTACTTAAAACACCTTATTTTTCTGTTTTTTTAGGGTGCTAAATCCAAATATGACACTTATAAAGCCGTATCACCTACCATTTTTTCACATTTGCACATCAATATATAATTTTTTTTCTGATTTATTAAAGAATTAAACAGCTTTTATATACTACAATTCAAATTGTAAAATAATTTGTGCTGGATGTAGAAGAGTTGGCAGCACTGCTGAAACAGATATAGATATAGATGAGCATGATGATGAAGAGTTGCAATGTGCTACAGCAAATATATAGTCTAAACTGTTTACTCAGATAGAGCTTAACGACTTAGTTAGGGATCTTGGGTTGACAAAAGAAAAAGCTGAATTGCTTGGTTCTAGACTAAAAGAAAACTTGTTGGCAGTTAGAACTAGCATATATATTCCAGGTCTAATGAAAGAGTTTGATGTTGAATACAAAAAAAGAATACTGGAGGCTGTTTATTGATTCTTCGAAAACTAGTTTAAAAGCTGTTATATTACACAAAAGTAACACTTTCGCATCTATACCTGTTGGCCATTCTGTACATTTGAAAGAGAGCTATGAAAACCTAGAAATAGTCTAGAACAAAATTGGCTATTCGGCTCATGGTTGGGTGATAAGTGGTGACTTGAAAGTAACATGCATGCTTCTTGGTCAGCAAGGCGGTTTAACCAAATTCCCATGTTTTTTGTGTGAATGGGACAGTAGAGCAAGGGATCAACATTGGTGCAGAAAGAACTAGCCTGTGAGGGAGTCTTTAAAACCTGGCGAGAACATTCTCCACAAAAACCTTGTAGATCCTAAAAAAAAAAAAATCTCTTACCACCTCTACATATAAAGTTAGGCCTCATAAAACAGTTATATATGTTTGGTTTGTTTTTTTAAATTATATATAAAAAAACTTATTTCTCAAAAACTAAGACCAGATTTGGATTCAGCACACAAAAATCTATTAAAATCAGCTATTAAAGTAAAAAATGTTTTCAAAAATATTTTTTTTGCTGGCTTGTGTAATCTTATAAATTTGCTATAGAAGCAGATATGCATTAATATTCGAAATTCTATTTAAACATATTTTTCAACTTCAAAGGATAGGTCATATTCGGCTCGGAACGCTGAAACGTATCCACTTGTTATAACCTCGGAGTGCTGATGGTTCGCGAATATAATGGAACCCGCCTTAAGAACTTATAATAAGGAGAACTGCCAGACATTCAAAACTAGTCTAAAAGTAAACAAAATATCAATAGAATTGCCAAATAATTCATCTATTCCTAATTTTCTTGATCCTTCTATATCATTATGAGTACTTTTACTGACTCTAATAAATGTTAGCATAATTTAATCGCCCTGCGTTTACCTCCTTTTTGGTGACGAAGACAACAGCTATTGTTTCCTTGTCAATATTGTATCTTGCAAAGCTGATTTCCCCTCCCGATCGACAGAACTTATGAAGTAAATGCAGCTAAGTTGAGCTCTAACTCTAATTAAAACAGGAACAAAGAGAATACTTGATTAAAGGGGTGCCGGTCTATTGTGTTCTCTTTGACGGTAATCGAAAAAAAATATTCTAGTTCCCTTGTCAAATTGCATTCCCCAAAGTTTATATTTTAAAACACGTTTTTTACTCTTCTTTTTTTATTTTTTTTTTTTTGTTTAATTGAAACAGTTTTAAAATACGCTGCACTGATGAAGAAACTGCACATGACGGTCCCTAACAGCCAATCGGTTCTTTTGAATGAAAAGAAAATTGAAAGCTTTGAAAAACTTGGATAAAAAAATGATGAAAATTTTATAAATCTGAACAAAGAAGTTAATTTAATCTACATAGGGGATTGAGTTTTTTGTCAACTATAAACTGCCTATCAGTCATGTGAACAAACTTTGTTTTTAACTTTCCTTTTTTTTTTTTCTTAACTTTTTTGTTTAACATAACTTTAGTTCTTCGTGAAATACCGGATCTATTCAAAATGAATATAGAACTGTTCTGATTACAAAGAGTAATTCTCTATACCTTTGATTTTCAATCGTGTATTTTCTAAAGCGGTGCCTTGCAGAGAAAGTACAGTATAGTGTCTTTAGCTAATGGCTAACAAATGGCCATTAAAAAACTTAATGAAATTTCATAATTTTGTACTTATATCTACATGGTCAATAATGTATAGGGATAGTTATCAATACAAGTTATATCGAAATATCGATCCTAACCTTGACTATATTTGTCTGGTTTACGGTAGTCTCTCAACAGACTGAAGCGAATCAAAAACTGCTTTGTCAGGTTTCTCTTTGATAGTCCGAGGCGCTCCCCTGTATCCCAACTCTATTCATAATTAATTTGGCTTTTCTCCATTTTCCGTAGACAATATTTCCTAGGAACTTTCCTTTACCAAATTATCAGCACCCTTCATCCTTCCTATATTTACAATATGCTTCGATTCAGGTCTGCAGTCAATTCAATGCATACAAGATCCCGCCTTACTGACCTGTATAGAACTTCCCACAGAACTGCATTCCAACTCTCCTTCTTCTTCCATCATCCTCTGGAACTCTATTCCTTCTGACTTCAGAAAAGCGAAATCCCTGAAAACATTTAAGTACTTCTATTTCCAACACCTTATTCTTATCCAAGCTGACACTTGCTATCTACCTACTCAGTTAAAAATATGTTCTTGCATTTTTAGAATCAGATTCAGATTCAGTTGTTGCATAATTAAGATTCCACTTTATATAAATTTTAATTTCTCTTATTATAACATTAAAGTACTTCTATTGTACATACAACTTCAAGCACTTTACTAAAAAAATTATTTTTATTCTATTCTATTTTATTTATTTTTATTTGATCATTTTTAGAATTTCATCTTATTTTACTTCATGTATATTTAACTATCATTTATGTTTATATTATCATTATTTTTTTTAAATCATTGTTTTTCAGACCAAATGTAACTGTATTTATTTCTGTATTTATTTGTTATCGTTAAGGGGCTATGTCTCAGGGTAAACTATTTTTTCTATTCTATAAAATTCCATCTTTATATATTACAAAAATACAACATATAACTATGTATTTAAAAAAAAAAAAAAAAAAAGAAGGAACAAAACATAAAAAATGATTTAAATAAGATAATGTAAAATAAAATAATGTAATGTAAAATATAAAAATTAAAGTTTATTCAATTTCCTATATAATTAAGTAAATACATATTTGTTGAACTTCCAACGGATTTTGTAGATTGAGGTTTTTATTTGGGCGATCAACTTCCAGGTTATTACGCCCTTTTTATTTAAATGTTGGAAATTTATTTTTCTTCGTCCTGTGTCATCATTTTCATATTACATTTTATGGTAAACTGAATATTCTTTAAATAGATTTATAATTTTGTTTATAGAATTTCTTGAGTCCCCTAGAGCAAGTTCTGTGGATCGGGGTATTTTATTTTTTTTTCTAAGTCTTGTTGTAATAATGTGCAATCTTCTATTAAGTGTTTAATGGTCATTGGAGAATGAAATCTTTCACAATGTGGTTGGGCCTCTTTTGTGATTAGATATGCGTGAGTCAGGTTAGAATGTCCGATCCTCAGCCTTGTAACAACTTCTCTTCTGTTCCCTTTTAAAGCGCTTGTCCACTGCTTCGTACTTTTTTTATTTATATTTCTTAGTTTGTTCGTCAGAGGAATTTCGAACCACATAATTTCCCACTTTGTTCTTCAAAAACGCTTTAACATCATTCGGTTCATATATTTTAAGTGGTGCGATATTCATCACAGAAGCTTCTTTGGCAGCTTTATCCGCTGCTTCATTTCCAGAAATTCCGGAGTGTCCAGGGGTCCAGAGAAAATTTACGGTCTTTTAATATTTCCAAATGACTATCCTGTCAATTGCGTGGCTAGTTTTGCTAAAATTATCTATACTTTGAAGTGCTACGATTTTCGTGATATACGTTATTGAAAATTGATAAATTTGGCAAAAAAAAAAAAAAAAAGAATTTTTACCTTACTTTTTGTCAAACTTTATTTTTTAGTGCCTTCCACGATCGTTTCTCAGAAAATATGACAAAATCAAAGTTCTAGAACATTGAATTTACTTTTAATTCTTATATACAATTCTGGGATTTGAAGCAAATGTTTGACAAAAAGTGAGGGTTTTTTTTTTCTTTCGAAATTATCGATTTTTAATTAATTATATCTCGAAAAATCGTTGAAATTTCGAAAAATATGTATGTAAACTATTTTATAGAAAAAATAATTGTCTTTAATTTTGATCTCTTGGAGTGGACTTTTTGTTTTTTTACCTTCTAACTACTCATAACTAAGCTCTGAAGTAAAAAAAAAATCGCATATTTCATGCACTCAACACCTCTCATTTTAGCACTCATTTATTAACTGGATTATATATCATCTTACATTTAAAAAGACGAAATAAGAAAATATCGATAACACACTAAACAATACAATCCAACTTAAAGAAAATAGAGAAATGGAAGTTTATATGTGAATTCATAGGAAACAGCTATAGATAAGTATAAATATCGCACCGAAGCATTGGAATTGTTAGGAATCGAGATGGCGGTGATTATTGCGACAGATGTTTGTTTTAATGGCGGCGTTTTCATATTGTTGTTGTTTGTAAACAGTACACCGTGTTTGTTTGGTTTTTTTTTTTTATTGATTTTAATTTTGATGTTTTGAATTGGGTTTGATTAAAATATAAAGGCTTATTGTGTTAATAGTGTTATTTTCGGACCTTAAAAAGCTGTGTTTTGGTGAACTCATTAAAATACCAAAAATACCAATTTTTTGGTAGAGGATAAATTAATTGATTTATTGCGATCTCAACAGGAATCGATCAGTAAGAGTGATGGGGGGTTGACGAGTTAGGTGAATGTGTGCCTAAATTAACTAAAACGATAAAATAAATAGGAATATCACAGTAACATAGTATCATAGCATCATAGTAAATATTTATAAGTTTTAAAAATATTGGCATTGTGGGTCAAATATGTATAAGGTAAATAACAATGTGCTGTTTATAACTTTACTTCATGATTATGTATTTTCTATTTATTAAAATTATTGAAGATTAGTTTCAATATATCAATCAGATATCTTTTTTTATTTAGTAGGATATCAGTTCAAATTCCAGTTTAACGTATTCCAGACCGAAGTGGCTTTATCAGTTATATCTGTATTCCTATTTAGCTGAGTTCCTCTAATAGTCAACTCCTTCAGAAGTTAGTGCCTTCAAAGTACTGGAGAAGATGGGTAGGGAGGGGGTGAGAGGGTCCGGAAATGGCTTCCAGTGGCTGGACCTTCTCCAGAGGTGAGTGGGCTAAGTGCCTTGTAACAGTCCCTCTGGAGTCTATCATTCAAGGTCGGCTGGAATTTCATAGTGGTCATATCTTTTTGAAAATGGAGATAAATTAGGTACCTGCTATTATGATTATTTACTTTATTTTATAAACATCGCAATTAATGGAATAAAATTAATGTACACATTGCGAGTGATGTGCTGTAAAAAGACGCCACTCATTGTTTCAATAGTGAAAAAAATAAAAATTTTACAGTTTAAACATTGATAATGTTTTATGAAGTAATTTATAACTTAGCTAGCTGTAGTAACGTTCTCCATAAGAGTTATCTGAGAAAAAATTCTAGTATTAGCAGAAATACGCTAGGTATTTTGAGAAATTGTGTTTTTACTTTCTTCGGATATGTTAATGATAGTTCAGTTTTGATTCTTACGACCGTTATTGAAAACTTAAATTATGTAAAAAGACATTTGTGAGTGGTTCTTCACATCTATAGTGTAATTATTATACCGTAAACAAAATAAAACTGATTCATTAACATTAAAAACTACTTAAAATAAAAATATAAATTAATGAATTTACTTCTATTGTCAGCTTTCAGTAGGCTGAAAGTTATGAATTTACTTCTATTGTCAGCTTTCAGTAGGCTGAAAGTTTTATATATATATATATATATTATGGGGTGTATAAAAAAAAATTATCGTTTCTTAAACAAATATTTGTATTATTATTTCTTTAATATAAAATACAATTAATATTCAAAGTATAGTCCATTGTTATCTACCGCCATAACCCATCTGCTAGCCAATTGCTTGATGCCAAGCTGATACCATTCCTTGGGGTGGCTGTCAAAGAACTCTTGGACAGCATTTTCAACTTCCGCAAAATTATCAATTTTTTTCACTTGAAGAAAATGGTCCATGGATCCAAACAAGTATTAATCCGAAGGTGCGAGATCTGGACTATATGGTGGATGAGACAGGAGTTCCAACCCATGAAGTTCTGTTAACTTTTCTGCTGATTGTTGAGGAGTAAGTTCGTAATGGACCAGTCTACAGGTCTTTTTCACCTTCACCATGGAGAGAAAATGGCGACTAACAGTATCTTTTGACAAACCACACTCCCTGGCATGTTCGCGAGTACTTTTAGATGGATTTGACTCAAAATTTTTTAAACCAACACGCGCAGTCCGCTCTTCAAGGACACCTTCTCCTTCATATTTAATAATTTCACGAGTTGCTTCATTGGCCGTGAAATTTTTTCCAGTAATGTCTTAAAATTGCGAGAATTTCGTAGGACACTGTCATGTTTCCTCTTTGAAATAAATAACTGAACTGAGGCTTTTTTTGAAGAAGTCCAATGTTAGTAAACAAGCTTAGAGAATGCTCTACAGGGATTATTAAGTATTGGTTAGTAATAAATAGCATTAAGATATTTACAGACTTTTGAACTCTGAAATATGGTAAAACGTTCATTTTTTTTATACACCCTAATATATATGTATGTGTGTGTGTGTGTGTGTGTGTGTGTGTGTGTGTGTGTGTGTGTGTGTGTGTGTGTGTGCGTGTGCGTGCCTGCGTGCGTGCGTGCGTGCCTGCGTGCGTGCCTGCGTGCGTGCGTGTGTGTGTGTGTGTGTGTGTGTGTGTGTGTGCGTGCGTGCGTGCGTGCGTGCGTGCGTGTGTGTGTGTGTGTGTGTGTGTGTGTGTGTGTGTGTGTGTGTTGTGTGTGTGTGTGTGTGTGTGTGTGTGTGTGTGTGTGTGTGTGTGTGTGTGTGTGTGTGTGTGTGTGTGTGTGTGTGTGTGTGTGTGTGTGTGTGTGTGTGTGTGTGTGTGTGTGTGTGTGTGTGTGTGTGTGTGTGTGTGTGTGTGTGTGTGTGTGTGTGTGTGTGTGTGTGTGTGTGTGTGTGTGTGTGTGTGTGTGTGTGTGTGTACTACATATATGAATATGTATTTTAATCCTTCCAGTAAACAAACATTTTGTTTTCACTTTTTAACAAACAGTTAAGAAAACATTTAAATTATTATTTAAAAAATGTATTGTCGTTTTAGAGTTGCATTCTATTTAGTATTGTTTAAAATTCGTTTTTAAAGCATATTTTATTTTAATTCAAATGATGAAATTTGCCATTTCATATAAAGAATCAGTTAAAATCATAATTTCAAAAGATCAGGAATCTTTAATATGGTAATAACAACGACACAACGATTTGTAAACCGTCCTTCCTGCCCTAGTTAGAGAACATAAGAGCGTTACGCACCAAGTAAAAAAACAACAAAAAATAATATAATGTTTTAGTTGTATTCATTTCTTTTTCTACCTGTTATGTGATTTGTTTACAAATTATTTTACTTATTCATAAATTTGCATTTAATATTATCTTCATTTTTTTTCGCATTAACTGATTAAAACAATATGATACAAATATTTCAATCAAAAATGCTCAGACTTATCAAGAAATCACCTTAGTACATTTTAAACCACATATTTCACTCTTATTTATAAATAACAACAGTAAAGGAACATATACATGACGTTAATAGACGATTTCACGACAGACTTCATGGGCATAACAACATATTCATTAATAAAATGGCCAACGATTGACATACCTGGAAAAGAAGCTGTATAAGAGATTTGTTCAAATAAATCTTTTTTTTAATCTACTTTAGGAGGAGATACTGTTGAATGTTAGACTCCCACACGCCTACGAGGCCTGTATCATTACAATATGATATATAATAACTCCAAACACAGGAGTGAATCAAATTTGAAAGAAAAAAAAATTTCTTTAAACACAATAATGCCAATCATTTACGGACTATAATTCAAATTGGTAATTAACCCAATTATATTTAATTTTTTTTATCATTGTATAATTTCTTTACATTTTTTTTAATAATTTCAAATTGTTTATTAACCCTTTATATTTTTATTTTATATTTATTTCATTTGGTTTCTCTTCTGATTCTCTATTCGACCATTTCTTGCTTTCAGCCCGATGATACGGCCAAAACGTAATATATTAAAATTCGGTTTGTTAATACCGAGAAATGTCTTAATTTATTTGACTGATTCCTTTTAACAACCTAATTTGCTTTAGGTCCCTCCAGTCATTCAACGCAGCTTTTCAATCAAAACTTGAGATTAAGAACCTGTTTAACTTTAAATACTCCTCGCACGCTTCACTTCTCATTATCCCCTGCTTTCCGAGACTTTTTTTTTCAAAGCCTTGAGTAAAAATTGGAGGCAGTAACCGGATAATGGCCAAAAGAAGGGCTATTTAAAAGTTAAAGGAGTCCTTTTTTTTTTCTTTTTCCTTTTTTTTTTTTTTATTAAGCCCTTAGACTCTAATCAGGTATCTTTGTAAAGCTTAGTCTTGGCGAGGGAGGAGAATTAATCAAAGGGATAATACTATCAGTGAATCCGAGTCTGTTATCTCGTCCTGTTTTATCCTCAATCAGAGGTGCGGCTAAAAAATATTACACAACTATAAAAGAAAAAGATTAGTAATGTTTTATTCATAATATTTTACCTTTCAGTGATAATTTCTCAACCAAACGAATCCTCTAAAGTGTCCCTATTTAAATGGTAAAACTTCTTTATTTATTTTATAATTCTTAAGCTTTAAATCTTTAGATAAATATCGTTACAATTACAAAAAGTATGGAAAATAAATAAATGAATTATAAATCATAATTGAAAATTTATTTTATATAATATATCAGACTAAAAAGACCAACAAATGCTCGTTGTTTCTGACTACTCCAATATTTCCTAGTCAAGCGTTCAAAGCAGGAGTTGAGCACAAACGGTTTTGAGCTTTAGGGCTTCTATAAACATTCCATTTTTTCTAATATCCAATCCTTACAATCCCAAATCCTTTGTAAAACTCTCAATGCTTCTTATTTTGTCACTAATAAACTTATACAAAATAATCAGAATGTTCCGTATGTTGCTCATTGCATATTTTAAGGAATTTTGACTGGGCGACATACGGGACGGCAAAAGTACCGGGGGTTGGGCGGGGGGTCACGGAATAAGTTTCAAAATCTAGTGTCAAATGACGCATTTTTAGGCCGTTTTAACTCTTAATTAACATGGTCCGTGACGTTTTGAATACCGTGAACTGTCTACTTTAATTAATGATCCCAGGCCCTTCCTAGAAGAATGTAGTATTTTGAAAGCTTTATTTTTATATATTTTAATTTCTTAATGTACTTGTAAGAACATTTTCTTGGGAAACCAAATATTTGTTTTAAGTTATCTTTACGAAAAATTAATTACGATAAGGTTTAATTTTATTTTTACTAGAATAAAATATTTTAAGTAAACAATAAATTGCGAAACACATAATGTTTGCTGGGAAAAACACCTTATCACCTTAATACAAGGTATCTTGCAAGAAATTGTGCAATAGCAAAAATGTACAATCATACTTGTAGTTTACTTTGGCAATTAATTTGGTCCACTCTATAACGTATGAACCTATTTTTAAATTGACACCAGGGGCCTATCTCATAAAGATAGAAGTACAACTCTACAGCTACAATTTCAAAAAAACCTTGACATTTGAGCTCCCATTGGTCGGTTTCAAGGTTTTTTTTTAATTGTAGCTGTGGAGTTGAACTTGTAGATTCATCAAATAGGCCCATTTCAAGCTTAAGCTACTTGTTTTACATTTTATAATTTAAATTTGGATAGATGGTAAGTAATTGAATTGTAAGAAAACGTAAGCTATTTTATTAAAAGAAACAAACGCCATCTGCTTGGTTGTATAATTGCACAATAAATAATACAACACATACAAAATCTTAAAATTAGTATGTTGCAAAAAAAACAAAAAAAAAACAGAATCCTCATTTTCTTAAAAAATATCTTTAGTTTTTAAACAAAGAATAACTAATCTACAAAACTAATCATAAGATTTCAGATTGAAAATATCAAAAACATTAACATAATCTAAGAAAGAAATGTTTAATAAGACATTTACTGATTTGAGTCTTTTGCGAAAAACCTTTTCACGAATTCCTGACATTGATATACTCTACGTCAGGGAGTTTTCTTCTTCTTTCTTTCTTCTCTAGAAATTTTGCAACCGCTGGTCTTGGGTCGAAATAAGGAGAACCAATACCATTGAGAACTATGTGCATACGTGAATTTATAGTTTTACGTGACAAGCAGGTTTGTTTGATAGATTTTAGTTTGGTATGGACTGATACAGCTCTTTCAGGGCCTGCGCTGTTTGGAGTCAGAGAAACATACGACTCTACCAACTTTCTAAATACTGTCTTGTGTTCAGACACCTTCAAATAGTGGTACAGTTTTGCCGTAATAGATGCCATACTCCAGGATGCAGGGAGTTTATCTGTAGAAAACAGCCCAATTACATCATCCATGAACGATGAGACCTTAGGAGGGGAGCTTTCATGTTGTGACATGAAAATCAGCTGATGCGTCGATGGAATCGCCTTCTGCTTGCTAAAGTCAGGCATCTCACTCATCCTCACGGTTCATACATCGTACTGAGACCCGGATTGACCGTGACTTTTTGATCTCATATTAATGAATCCTCTGTGTTGTAATCTTTTAAAAGCAAAATAATTTGCACGAGGCCATTTTTTCATTATTTTGAAAAACTGTATTTAAATTGAAATTTTTGCTCCCGTAAAAATTTGCCGGCACCTGCTACATTCACTGGGATACAAAGTCATGGACCTGGGCGACACAAGTGTCACCCAGTTTATATGTTATTTTATGCTGTGATGTAGCTAATTTTGCCCAAACCAATTTTGCCATCCTTACATAGCAAACCCATAACCCAAATCCACTAGTCTTCCAACTGGCCTTACACTTTCCAATTCCAATAATCCTCCGAATTTCCTAGAAACAGAAAATAGCCTAAAATTAAATATTTATGAACCTTTAGAAATAATAAAACCGATCCAGATTTTTGTTTAAATGACCAGATAAACATCTCCAATAGCCCCATTTAAAATTTCTTTCCAGTAGGAACGGAAAAATCATATGGGAAAACCCAAAAGGTAAACCTCATAAAATTAACCTACCTGCTCCCTTCCCCCTTCCAAGATATATTTCAGATATCTGTTATATCTCCTCAGGTGAGTACCAATAATTGATTTCTTGTCTAACATTTTTGAAAACATTAGTATATACAATCCATGTAATATAGTACTAATTTGTTAAAAATTGTGTATTTTTAAAACTGAAGATGAATGTTTAGCATTCGAAACTTGTATTCTAATAAAATAGTTACAATAGAAGTGGCAATTAAATCATCAATTCTTACTAATTTTCAGAATTCTTTTTCAATTTTGGTAAATAATGGTCCATAATATTCCGTAGAGATTACTTCCTTGGTACATTCCTCTTCCAAGTTATTAACACACATCACCCTCCGTATATTCATAATATCCTACATTTCAAGTCCTCAATCCAATCATTGCATACAAGGTCCCGTCTCTCCGATCTCTACACACCATCCTACAGAACTACTGCTTTCCAACGTTCCTTTCTTGTCCGCTCCGCTATTCTTTGGAATTCTCTTCCTCCTTCTATTAGTAATGCATCCTCCCTTTTAAAATACTCCTCTTCCACCACTTTGCCTCCCTCCAGTCGGATGCTAACTAATTATATAGATGCTTTGATGAATTTCACCCAAGCATATCATATATAAAAGTTTAGCCTGTTTAAAAAATCCTCATATGATAATGTTTTCTATATCATTGAAATAATTTTCATTTTTATTTTTCATCATCATTTTTTTCTTCTTTGTCCTTTACTCGATTTAACATCAAAAATCTATTGTTTAGTTAATTCCTTATATAACATTTTTTTTTCTTTTACTGATTGTAAATATAGTTTATGTATGTATGTAGTGTGTATGTGTTTATATATGCGTAAAGATTTTTTTTTCTCAATTTATTACTTATTTTATTGTAAAATTGTATTTACTTTTAATGATCTTGTTTTGTTATCTAGTTTATAATCTCTAGGCCAGATAAAAGTTATGGTCTGTTATGTAACTATTATTCCTTAAGGGACTTTGTCCCAGAATAAAAATTTGTTTCCTATTCTATTCTATTCTAATATAAAAAATATTCATTGGAGCAGTATATTGTTTAGCAATCCTATTTATATTGATCACTCTATCTGTCATGCGTATCTCAAGCGAATATAGTCGGTATTTTTAATGATTTTTATATTTTGAGGTTTTATCCTTAGAGAGACGGGTTATCCTACAGGTTAACAACCTATTCTAGTAAGAATGCGAAGGTTAAGGAATCATTCTGTAGCTCCACCGCGATTAAAGTTTAAACCCATCCAGGTATGTTTTGAACCCACAATCTTCTGTTCCGGGAGTTCTGATACCCTTCCCCAACGCGCTTAAAAATACGATATTATTTTTGATTTTTTTTTATTTTCCCGTTTAATAATGATTCTGTCTTAATATTTGAGCTAAGAGGGTTGTTCAAAGCTTTCTTCTTGCATCACGAGCTCATGATGTTTGGTTTTAGATATATTGAGTCAGTCCATATATTTCACTGAGTTCGTCCGTACTATACTATTTGTTGAACGCTTTAAGTGCACATTCATGTGGAAATACAATTATCTTGACCATCTAACGGTACAGTGTTTGGAGATGAAATAAGTGCGGCCTGGTCGGATACGATCGGTTTTTTTAATAAGATTTTCGGTAGACATAAGTTCACAATAAGCATTTTTTGCTGTATAATAATATATGACATAAACAAAAAAATAATAAAATATTGATTTGTAATTTTGCGAATAAAAAAAAACAATGGACCAGAATTGTAATTAGAGTTTAAAAAGCTTGAGGAAATAACAAACAGAAAAATATAAAAACTAATGTATGTCTTTTTTGACCTTCAAATTTAGGAAAAAATTCTGCAAAACAAAATTGACTAGTATACTTACATATTGTACCTTCACTTACCACTAGGGCTGTGAAATATATGCATTTGCATATTTCTCCTGACTAACTTAAAGAGCTAATATTATCAAAATATATGTGTTTTGAGGAATTTGGAATAAATTTGAGCATCACAGATACGTTCCAGCATATATAAACCGAAAAATGACTACAAGAACTCCTCCCATTTTTTCGACCATGTGTCGAAGTGCTGATGTTCGGTTTCAGCGAACTTTCGATCATAATTGTTCTCTTACAATTGTTTAATCTGATTAATTTCTCTTTTATACTTCGCCCAAAAACGTAAAATATTATGACTTCACTTTTCATCTCACCGTTTCCCTTCCATCATTCCATTACAGTCTCTCACACAGTCTTCACCGAGACATATCATTCGTAAACTGTTCTTTTGTATTAACCTAAAATACCGAATGTCACTCTTTCAAGACAAAAGATCTTGTTGGAAAGTACGTAGGTGAGCTTTCAAATGAGACTTTCAAGAGTGATGGAGACGTTTTATATTTATATGATGTTGAGCGTTATTTTAGTAAAGAGTGTTTCTAATATATTTTGAGGCACAAGAGACGAGCTATTTTGTTCGAAAAACTGAAAAAGTGGTTGCCTGCAATTCAAATCTACAGCAGTGAATAAGTGGCATGAATAAGTCGGGAGAGTTTCTGTATGGTCGTTGCTTATTGTTTTTGATGTACATTGTTCTGTTTTAAAGTATAAGTATATTGGTTGTGATTGATGTTTAAGTTTTCTAGAAATTAATGTCATGATTTTTTCTTAATTTTTCCTGTTTAATGTGTTTTATTTATCTTTAATGAAGGTTTATAACATTTTTTTTGTTTTTTAATATTAGATTTTTAATGTTTTTCTTCCTAATGTTCCCCTTTTCAACACAATTAGTTATTTAAACTTGAGTTTGTACTTAAGTATAGATATGTATTGCGATTTTTTTATTTTTCTAATAATGCAGATAGTTGCATATTTTTGGTATTTAATTGCTTATTTTACCCAATATCTCTACATATATATGTGCATATTTTTCAGTTTTTATTGCATATAATCCACAGTCCTACTTATCACATTCTGTAAATCCACGCATTTTTGTCAGAAATAAAATAGTGTTGAGGTATAAAATGATACGTTGTTGGGGATAAAAAACTAAAAGGAATAGAGGATGTGTCTTTGAGGAAGTAGAAGGATAGAACAAAGAAGAAAAGAAGAAGACGGAGGGAGCTAAAAGAAGACGATTAGTAAAGAGTGGAAGCCCCATTCAATAAATACCGGACCATTGATCACTTTCTCTAATAAGTCACTTCAGTCCTCCATCAATTTCTGGCTCTTTTTCTTCCTTTTTTCCTTTTTCTTTCCCTGATCTTACGACTGAGGACATATTTACCTTGGTAAAATGGTAATCGTTCTACTTTGGTAGAGTGTTTTAGTTCTAAGGTTAGAGAGTAATGTTTAAAATATTGCTATTACAGTAGAGCATTGCTAACCCGTCTTCCACTTTCCATACTATCCAATATCTAACAATATTATTGCGGGATCCCTTATATTCCAGAAAACTTTCTACGTTCCAGCAAAATATATGTTGCACAGTTGGTTCGAATTAAAACCTATTTATATTCAAAATAAAACTAAACTTAACTAAATTTTCTGCTTTCAAATTTTCTCAAAAAGTGGCAGAAATGATTTTTATATTAGGTTTCGCTCCATAGAGAAGAAGAGAGTAATATGATAATATAGACAAAAAAAATTGGCTTTTAGTCGGAGCGACATCAACAACATTAAAAAATGCTAGTACCTAATTTTCATTTCTAGCTATTACAGAATTTTCTATTGTACATGTATATTAAGAGAAAAAAAAACTAACTTTATTTTATAATACATCCTTTTTAACGTACGTTACCAAAATTTAAAAACACGTTACCATAACGGTAACGTATGTCAAGAGTAACGTTTGTCAAATTTTAGGAATTGTAATTAGAAAAAGATTATTTTCAACTACTATGTTTTGAGAATCAAGCGATTACTTCGGTTAATACAGCGACCTGGACACTTGGTTGCGAATGGTTACAATACATAGTCTGGAGGGTGTTGGGATGTTATCCCGACTCCTCACACTCCAGAATCCACTCTTATACACCCAGTCACGCACATCTAATGAATAAATACGGAAATTCTGAGACACAAAGAAAATCTTTTCTTAAGCCCCGAAACTTCATATTTTCAAAACATTGTTCTATTTTCTTTTAATATACACATAATTTAACAAGAAATAACAAAGAGAATAAAATAAAAACAAATTCCTATACTCTTTGTGAAGGTTAAAAGTTGAAAACTTGACCTGTGGACAGTAACGTACGTCAAAATTTTTAATAATTAATTTTGTTTTTTTTCTTTTTCAAGCATTTGAAATTTTGTTGTTATTGTTATTGCTATTTTCTCTCAAGAAAATGATTGCGGTTTGGCTACTTGATGCTATAGTATATAAAGTAGTTTTAATACCTTTTTTTGCAGGCACTTAAGCTTTTTACTTCCTGATCTTTTCAAATCATTCTTAACTAAATGAAATCAGCTAAAATGACGCGTGATTCTGTTATATAGAGGCTATGCCGATGGTGTAATATAGCGCGCATGTCATGTAACTCACGCGTTTAAAAAATAAGATATAAAATTAAACTTTTTATTCATTTTTCCTAAAGTTATGCGCGCACTGGGTCGGGACTATACAGACGGACGGTAAAGACTTTCCGCATTTTTTTTTTTTTTTTTGGTGCCTGCGCGCACTAAGACGGCTGGCAAGGACGGATTTTTTAAAAAAAACATTAGCATTACGCATATTAGACCTCACGGTTTCACTCTGCGCCGTATTAACCGCACCTTGGGGTACTATGACGCAAAGAGGTAACCTCAAAAAATTTGGTTAAAAAAAGTTACATAATTCTCAAATATGATCTACAAATCAATATTTAAATTCACTTTGGTGAGTTTTAGAGTAAGAAATTGAAAAATTCATAATGCTATGACCTTTCTCCCATTATCCCTTATCTGCGTCATATTACCATACTCCCGTATATTAACCAAACACAATACAGTGTCATTATAGCCAATGCTTCTGTACATAAAATAGCAGGCTTAAAAATTTCTATGCAAACGTATTCGTCTAGTGTATATAACGTACGTATCTATTCCCTTTACTTTTTTAAATCGTAATATATAACTTTTAATATAATAGTAAATACTTTTTACTATGAAAAATATGTGCTTCATCTCCGTTTCATCTAACCTTTTAGTCGTTCTGCCCCACTGCTATATCTTAGAGGTCAAATTTGTGAGGTCCTACTGTATTAATTAATTTAATAATTTGTTAATTAATCTAAAATAATAATAATTAATATTAAATATTAATCAGCCGGCCCTTGGAGATATCAACTAGTCTAAAGCTGCACCGCCTTTGATACAACTAATTGCTTGCCACGGCCTGCTTGATAAGATTCAATTTCCTCTGTATCCTTTATAGGCGATTCCTGTGGCATTGGAATAAGTTCGTTTCCTGAATAGGGCTAAAGATAAAAGCACCCTTTTCCCCAACCAACTTTCTCTTGCACATTCCTACAATTTTCTAGTTGATCCAATGCCTTCGTTTTCGTTCCCCAAAGCATGAACCTCATTATATTTAAATGGGTTTCCGTTACACTTCACCCATTTCCCTTTTGGAGGACTACTAATTTATAAATCTATTCATTCATTCAGTACTTTTGAAAGGGAAAATAGAGCTGTGTAATTAGTTTAGCTTTCTGATAGACTTTACAAAGACTTTTGAATGGATTGAAAGTAAGAAAAAGAATTATGCATAAAAAAAAATTATTTAAATTATTATATTTAAAAAGTTATTTATTTATTATTATTTTGTTTTTCTTGCTAACGGTGATCACACTATATTTTGTAAAATGTTCACATTCATATTACACATCTTTCGCGCCATTAATTTTTTTAATTATTTAGTTCTCATCCGCCATGCGCCCTCTTTTATATGTTATATTGGCCACTGCCACCCCCTTCCTGTCATTACTTTCTTCGTCACATTATTCCCCCTTTTCCTTGAATTTATTTTTTAACGGTTATTGTTGGTCAAGTTTTCAGCCAGACCACAAGGAGTAAGTCCATTTATTTTAATTTCTGATATTACCTCAATCTTTTCCTTCGTTTATTGTTATGGCAACATCATTTTATTTCTTACCTTTTCATATATTTTCCTTATATTTATTTTTAAATTCCAATTTATAACTTTTTATTTATAAGAACATCACCTAATAAAATAGATAAAATAAAATTTGTATTTTTCGATTTATTTTATTTAAATTATATATTGAAATTTACAACTGTATATACAAAAAATATAATACATCAAGTAAATGTGATGAAATAGATAAAAATGACAGGTCACTTGTTTTTAAAGCAACTACCCATTGGTAGCACTTATAAAGGTTCTACATGATAAAGCACTATGTATAAGAAAAAAATGATAATGTCCGAAACGGAAAACCCGCCTCGGCCTCTAGAAAATGGACTGTATGGGAAAATATGAAAACGAGGTTTTGCACCTGTGGGGAGATTTTATTTAGAAGGTAGCATAAACAAATAATACATAAGAAACTTCTCACCTTGTTACTCCCGCCGACGGTCTGTCTAGAGGCCTCCGGAATCCTTACGGTCTGGCAAATGCTTCTCCTAGGCTGCAATATTTGTTCAGGCTCTCCTCCTCTTGTATCACCACTCATTAAGGGAAGAACTAAATCTTTACTGACTGGCACAGGAAATAAGATCACTTTTAAAAGAGGAATAGGGTCCTGGAAGACTATTTCACCTTGGTCAAAAAAGCGATGGTCTTGGGCAATTTAATAGGTGCGTACTGGAGCACAGATGATAGAAGAAACAGGAATATTCTAGTAGGGATTAACGCAGATAAGGGCTAGTTACCCAGAGATCCGTAGAGTGCGTTAATGAACAGTATATTAAAGTTTTTCTCTTTTTCCCCCTTCACATAAGCGCCGATTGGCGCGAACAACTATATTAGAAGGTCCCGAGGCCATCTTCTTATCAGGCACCTCGGAGGGTTATCTGGAATGGAATGAGAAGCAAGTTGTGATACTAATGGATTTGAATGGTTGTGGAGTTTGCTATGAAAGGATTGATATCTGGTTTGAGCTGAGTCGGAAACGTAAGGTATATTAAGATATTTGTGGATAAGTTTGTTTGTGACGAAGTAAGGAGCATTTAGGATTTTTCTAAGGATTTTGGATTGTAAGGATTGGATACGAGATGAATTGGATGGTTAAGTGGAGCCCCAAAGCTCAACACCGTTTATCCAAATTGGTCTAATAATTGTCATGTAAATGAGTCTTTTGTAATAAAATGGAATGTTGGAGCGTTTTTCAAGTAAATGTTAAAGTAGTCGATAGCGACGGGCAGCTTCTTGTCGTTTTAGTCTTGTATTTGGATTCCAAGTAAGACGTTTGTCCAGATGGAGTCCTAGGTAGCGGATCTGTTCAACGGGGATTAGTGGAACATCGTTAAAGGATACTGTAGGGCAGGAAGTCGTGGGTTTACGGCGGAGGATGAAGTATTTTTCGATTGAAATTTGACGTTACGAATTCACCTTGCTACTGTTTTGTATTCAATTATGTAATTTGACTTTAAATATTCTTCTAATTATATAAACTACTATTAATTCGTTGGTAAAGTAATTTACTTTTTATTATTTATCTTTTAATTTTTAATTTTTTATTTATTTATATATTTATGTTTTTGTATCATGTTATTTTCCCTTGAAGAAGACCCGCAAGACAGGTCGAAACGTCGGCACTCCAAAATTAAAGTTCCTTTTATTTAAAAACTTTGACGTGTTTAATATACTTTCTGAATCCCTCACCATTTCTCTACTTTTACATCCTACAATCAAGCATAGAATCCTCATAGAGAATTATTCATAATTAAAATGAGAATAAAGATGCAAGTGTTTTTCTTAGATTTTGATGAGGGGTGGTCTTCTTTCTTCATGTATGAGGTCCAATAGATGTAGCAATTTTCACTAAAGGTTTCTTGTATTTTTTATATAGGGTCATTCCATGTCAAATCAACCAATGGTTTGGACCTTGACCTCTCCAATTTTTATGATTTTTGGTATAGCAGCTGTACTTACCAAGACTAGTAAAAATGTAAAATATTGCATTTTTATGACTTTTGGTTTATGAGAGCTTTTAAAAATTCAAAAAACTTCTGTTTTCGGTCCTCATTTAGTATATTCAAAATTACGCCATTAAAAACTATATCTCCCAGAGAGTTCAAATTTGCGGCATTCTTTTCTATTTGAAATGCCCTTTAATATGACATATCACTTGATATTTTTTGGGTTCATTTTGAATTTTTCCAAAGTTAGTCCAGTCAATGATGTATTATAGAATGCGGTTTCTGTATCCCAAGGTTTTTCTTTGGATACTTGTTCAGGGTAGTTAGAAAGTAAACATACTATAAGTCCTGGAGTTTTCTGGTCTGGGAACAAGAAGGGAGCGGGCGCGGGAGGTCTCTCTTGGTTTTGGGCTCATATCTCGAAAACGGTGTATCGTATGAAAAACATGACTATTTACTAAATTAATGTTAACTAAATTTTCTATAACCTTTATTGTATACACATTTTTCATATTTTGTACCGTTTCCAAGATATACGCTTTGCAAATTTAAAGGACTTTTAGTATGTTTATTTTACCAAGCAAATATCTCGGAAACGGTACAAAATATGAAAAATGTGTATATAATAAAGTTTGTAGGGAATTTAGTTAACTTTAATTTAGCAAATGGTCGTGTTTTGCATATGATGCACCGTATTCAAAATATGAGCCATAAAACAAAAAAAGAGACCTTCCAGGCCCCCTCCCTTCTTGTTCCCAGACTCGAAAACTCCAGGACTTATAGTATGTTTACTTTCTAACTACCCTGAACAAGTTTCCTAAGAAAAACCTTGGATTACAGAAAACGCATTATATAATACTTCATTGACTGGACTAACTATCCATTAAAAAAAGACAAAATATTTTTTTTTATCCCATTTTCATCCCATCCTAAAATTTTGTCCATACGTTGTCAGTAATAGTACAACTTTCATTTTTTTTTTTTTTCAAAAAAATCGAAGTGTACTTATTTTGGGAATTAAGAAAACCGTTTTTGAATGATTTGCCTTGTAATGACCCTATAGCTTGGCTTCCGGAAAAGGTCATGTGTCCCCATTCACTGACTCTATCTAAGTATCTGTATATGTAAGTATCTGTTGTGTTCGTAGAGGATGCAGTCATAAAGTAAATGATGAAATGTTTGTGGAGTCTGTCCGTCGCATTCACATGTATCTGTATTTTTCAAGTGAAACGTTTCAAGTAGTGATTAGTTTGTACATGTTCTGTTAATGAAAATTGCCGGTGCGAATAACTCGCCTCGGCGCAGTAAAAATGGACTGTATAGTATTTAATCAAAACGAGGTTCTGCAACTTTGGGGAGATGTTAGCGGGAAAATAATTCAACCAAAAAATACAGACAAGCGCACTCACCTGGTTGAGATCGCCTTCTAGCTCTCGCGGGGCCCCTGAAGTCCTCACAGACAGGCGAACGCTCCCTGTGGCCTGTAAAACTTGATCGAACTCTCCTCCTCTGCTATCACCACTCATTAAAGTCAAAAGGAAAATTTTGCTGGTTATAGCACGAAAGGAAAAAACACTTTTAACATAGGAAAGACTCTCGGAAGGCTATGTGAGCCTTGAGCATGTAAACTAGGAAGACTTTGAAGTCTTGGACAAAAGTAGGTGCATCCAGGGCAGAGTGCAGGAACAGAGTGGCCGAGAATGGTCCTGAGGGGATTAAGATTGCGATTAGAACTCCCGCATATTAAACTTTGCGAGAGTTAATAAAGTCAACTGCCCTCTGGTTGGCAATAGGAAAACTAAGTAAAGGGCCGGTTAATGAGGGAAGTCGGTAGAGGGCGTCACTTGAACTAAATTGCAATTTTCTCATTTCCCCTTAACACAAAAGCGCCGATCGGCGCGAACATACCGCCCACCAAAATTGGGATGTTGCCCAATTTTATTCCAAAAGTTATACAATGAAAATGGTGTGCGGCAGCAGCAAATTTATACAGTAAAATAAAAGAAAAGAAAGCTCAATTTGAGTAAAGAGAAAGATAAAGAAAAAGGAATAATAAAAATGCTGTAACAAGAATGGGTGCACAATTATACAATGTAAAGAAAAGGAAACAGCCCAACTGGGCAACAATTATATAATGTAAAGAAAATAAAAACAGTACTACTGTGTAAACAATTATACAAAGTAAAGAAAAAGAATCAGCCCAAATGAGCAACAATTATATAATGTAAAGAAAATAAAACAGTACTACTGTGTAAACAATTATACAAAGTAAAGAAAAAGAATCAGCCCAACTGAGCAACAATTATAAAAAATAAAAAACATAAATGGCACAGACGTCATTCCGGGAGCGGAATGAGCTTGTTGATCGGCCTAGTGAGAGTACCATTGGAGGTCTCAAGGATGGCCACTCGAGGTACACCGTCGAGCCCAGGCTTGAGTTCGGGGATGCGGGCTATAGGCCAGGAGAGAGGAGGGCTATTCACACCCTTGATCACAACAACATTGCCTTGCTTTATTGGTTTGGACACTGCGGTCCACTTAGTACGCTGCAGCAGCGAGTTTAAGTACTCCCTGGACCATCGTCGCCAAAAATGCTGCGAATACTGGGAAGTGATCGTCCATCTAGACGTTAAATGATGATCCTCAGAAATAGGAATCTCGGCAACGGATAAAAGTGGAGAACCAATGAGGAAGAGTCCCGGACTTAAGTAAGCAGCGGCATCCGCGGGGGCAGAAGGCAATGAACAGATAGGACGGCTATTTAGAATAGCCTCGATCCGAGCGAAAAGAGTGGCATATTCTTAGAAAGTGAATAAAACTTCGGTGGATAACCGAGATAACAAAGTTTTTGCGGATTTGACTGCGGCTTCCCAAAGACCACCGAAATTGGGCGCTAAAGGAGGATTGAATACCCAACTTATCTCTCGACTCGACAAGACATTCGAAATTTCCTCGTGATGAGCGCGGAGGAAAAGATGCACGTCTTTTAATTGCTTATTAGCTCCGACAAAATTACGACCCTGGTCAGATAGAATGGAATGCGGAAGACCGCGGCGTGCAACGAATCTATCTAGGGTAGCCAGGAAAACGGCAGTGGAAAGCTCAGAGGCAAATTCGAGGTGCACGGCCTTGGTGGCGGTACACACAAATACGCATAAGTAACCCTTGGTAAGAGCAGATTTACGAAGCCGCGACGCGCGAACCTGAAATGGCCCCCGCGAAATCAATCCCGGTGTTGAAGAAAGGTCTGCTGGGCCGAACGCGGCACGAAGGCAGGTCAGCCATAATGGGTTGCACGGTAGGAGCACGGAAACGAAGGCATGTGGTACAACGGTGGATCACCTTCCTTAACAGCTGACGCAACGAGATAATCCAGTAACGGCTACACACGAGGGCCTGGCAAGTAGTGGGCCCAGCGTGTAGGGAGGAAATGTGAAAGTGCTTGCAGATTAACAGAGATAGATATGCGGACTTAGGAAGCAAAATTGGGTGACGGGAATCGTACTTTAAATTGGCGTTCTTAAGTCGGCCGCCCACCCTGAGAACACCCAGGCTGTCGATGAAAGGCGTCAGGTTGCAAAGCGACTTTGCCGGCTTTCCGGTACGAATTTTGAGTAGAGAATCCTGAAAATGCTCGGAAATAAGAGCTAAAGGCCGGGAGAGTGAGGAGCTGTTCAGTCCCTTGCTCACAACAACGTCGCCCAGTTTCTTGGTTCCACAACGGCGCTTGGAATTTGAAGTCCACTTATAACGTTGTGAATTATAATTAGGAACGGCGTTGTCAAGTATGCCGCCCACCCTGAGGACCTCCAGGCTACCGAGGAAAGGAGTACTGCAACAAGGCGGCTTTGCCGGCTTATCGGCACGGATATTAAGGAGAGACCCAGAAAAATGTTTAAAGGTATGGTCAGGTTCATTTGGGATGAGCGCGATGGGAGGAGACTTGAGATCCGGTAATGGCTTGGTGCCTAAGTCGGTGTCACGATAAGGAGGAGGCCAATGCTCCTGGCAATTGGTCAAAGAGGAGGGATCTTGAGTCCCTAAACAAAAAACTTTGGCTTGCGTGGGATGAGTAGGAGTAAGACTCCTAGAGTCAATATGGGCATGATTAGTGACTGAAGAAACATCAGCAAACCCTACTGGGGGAGAATTTGTCGAATATTGAAATTTTAGATCGTACAGACCTTTTGATATTGACAACTGGTGGTTTTAAAAGGGTAGTTTCAATAGGATTCGAGACCGGAATTTTACTTGTTACTCCATCTTGGTTACCTTGTGAACATATTGGTTTCTTATTGTTTTTATTTTTAATAAGAAGGAATTTTGAACAATGTTGATTGGCTAAAGAATAGCGGCTATTTGAGGATGAGATGTAATTATCCTCTTCTGCAAGAGAAGCAAATGACCTTTCATCAGATGAATCACTGACAGTGGTATCAGCACCACCTGTTTTTATCTACGTGATTAATTATTGAAACTCGATTTGAGCATAATAAAGAAGCATCTAGATTATTGATTTGCATGTCCTGGTGAACGTTATCACTGGTTAGTGCATGACTACATGTATGGATGTCAATAGAAGGGTCAATGTTTTCTGGAATGTCAGAAACATTTGAGTCTTTATGGTCTGTACTCACGGATTGTTCAACTGGGAGTTTTTCAATATTTTCAGTTTCCGAAGAATCATGGAAATCTTGGGAATTCTGGCAAACAGAAATTAACGAAGTGGCTAAACGATTTTGTGATAGGGTTTGGATAGGGCCTATGATTGCCCAACCAAAAATAGTACTGACTGCAATAGGACCAATAGAGCTTGGGATAAACGGATGAGGCAATAATAATTGCGGGTATACGTCTGCACCTAGGAGGAGATCAATCTTGTCTGATTGATGAAAGTTAGGATCGGCTAAACACAAATGCTCAAAAGCGCGAGCAATTTCTGGAGTAAGGTTTTTAGGAGGCAAATGGTTAGCGATATGAGGAACCACGGACGGGTTGACGAGAATGTGCCTCTGGGAAAATCTGGAAAAGATGTCGCACGAAACTGTGCCAGGAGAATTGGAAACACGCCCACCTATGCCTGAGACGGTAATTGGCATACCCTGGATTTTTTGACCCAACTGGTTGAAGAGGCGCTCGGAAATGAATGATAGCTGCGACCCCGGATCGATGACCCCACGGACCGGAACGTAAACCTAAGTGAGAATTGAAGATTCGTGCACGGAAGGTTCCTAGGAGTGAAGTTACGTGACTTCCGGTGGTACTACAACTCAGAGATAAGGAGGCGTCAACTGGTGCTTGACCAGTGGAAGCGGGTGCTGGTTCACTTGTAATGTGATCAGCATGAGCTGAAGCGCGACTAGGCGCGGAATTCAAATGGAGATTTGAATTTACTACTTTGACGGGATGCAAAAGTGTGTGATGCTCTGATGAATTACACTTACGACAAGAAAATTTGGAGTTGCAATTACCCTTAAGGTGGGGACCCAAGCAATTAAAGCACCGTTTATGCCTTTTTGAGGAAATCAATTTTTTGATCTCGAGTGAAATGAGAAAATTCGAAAACAGGAGGATAAGGAATGCGCCTTACGACAAAGAATGCATTTGAGGTTAAAAGAATTTGAAGGTGCGGCCCGAGTTCTATCTGATGGTGAGGTATCAGGACTAGTGCTAGCAATTAGCGAATTAACTTTAGTGTTTCTATGTGGATTGATGGGGGGGAGAAATAATCTCCAGGGTTTTAATTTGCCTGATAATAAAATTTAGTAAATCATCGAAAAGCGGAACTGATTTAGCGGAATTTTGATCCTCGAAAGCCTTAGATGTACGGGGGTCCAGATTATTTAATGCGAGGGTTAACAAAATAAAATTTGCCAAATCGTCGATTGGCAGCGCCTTGATAGCCTGCACCGAATTTTGATGTACCTCGAGAAAAGTTTTTAAGTTATTCAATGAATTTGAACTGACGGGCTTGAAGTGTAAGATTTGGTTCAGATATGCCTGGGCTATCCTCCTGGGGTTTTGGAAACGGTTGTACTAGAGCTGAAAAGGCAAGGTCGTAATTTTCGGCTGTGAGTTGAAAGTTAGAAATTACAGACAGAGCACTTCCCTTCAAATTAGATCTTAAGTAATGAAAACGCTGTATAGGGCTCAGGGACTGGTTGTCATGAACAAGGGCGGTGAACAACGAGATCAAAAATTCAGGCCACTGCTCTATATCGCCTGTAAAAATCGGTAAATTAATTGGTGGTAACGAAAAGCACTTTGAGCCAAATGAATAGGGGTGGCAACCGGTGTTGAGGTTATACTGGGTTGTTCTTTTTTAACTGAAATAATTTAGCCTTTATTTTACGCGCTATATCATTGAAGGCTATAGCTGGGGCTTGGGTATCTACTTGATTCTGTTTTGCTAGGATAACATTTAGGTCACTGATTTTTTCATTACCGTTTCAAATTTAGCTTGAAGAGAGGGTAAATCCTCGTAAAGAGCCTGAACAGAAAAAATATCCTCAACAGAAGAAGCTTTTATTTGGGCCCAACTGCTAGTTATATCAGCAAACACCGTTTCCCTCTTTGCCAATAGTTGTGCTTGCAAAATGATGTTTTGTCTTCAGAAGGCATTGTGAAAAATAGAGAATAAATAAATACAGCAATAAAAGGAAATTATAATATATGAGGCAGAGAAAAGGAAAGGAGAAAAAAGTTGCAAAATTGATTTTACTAATTATTACGTTATTGTAACTGACGTTATAATAAGACAATATGGCGGGAACTGTTACGAGACGCAGTAACGAGTACTTTACTAGAGAAGTGGGAGGTGGTGACGTCAGATAACAGCTGATCAAATTGATGGAGACAACATGGGCTGAGTATAGGGTTAGTTAAAAACCGGCAGGAACTGGCAATCACGTACTTTGAACAAAAAGTGGTCAAAACTTCGTGATTTCTGGAAATTTGAAAATAATAACCATGAGGGAATATACTAAATATATATCGGCGCGAACATGTTCCATTAGCAGTTGTGTAGGTTTGTGAATATATATATAGCTGTCTTTTACGGTAATACATACGGATACACACACACATATACATATATATATATATATATATATATATGTGTGTGTGTGTGTGTGTGTGTGTGTGTGTGTGTGTGTGTGTGTGTGTGTGTATATTTTTAATAAAGTTTTGATAACGAGATATTTTGTGCTCTTTTCCGTTTCAATATCATAACATTTCTCCAAACCAAATAATATATAAAATATTACAAATGATATTAAATTCGTCATATGTAGCGATTGCAGGTTGAAGAGGTATAAAAATAGGGAAAAAAAAAGCATTTTAAGAGGGAATTTCAGATTTGAGTTGAAGAAGTTATACGATATAAGGAGAGCGACGGGAATAGATAAAATGATGAATGTAGTAAGTATTTGCCTTCAGTAGTTATGGGAAAAGCCAATTCAATTTGCCGTAGTATTTCGAAATGTGAATATCTCTCAGTATCCCGAAGATAAATATCGGAGAAGCCAATTCATTAATCTTTCAACCAGAGGCTCAAGGTAATACGGAATGGTTCAGGCAACCATAAGTGAGATGTGAAATATGTGAGGAGATGAAGGAAGAGTCTGAGGCAAGATTTGCAAATACTAGTTCCTTTAGCTCATAAATATGTGTATATATATATATATATATATATATATATATATATATATATATATATATATATATATATATATATATATATATTCGGGCAACAGGAAAAATAAGGTAATTCCTTATAAAAGTTAACAAGATATAGCTTTAAAATAAAAATTATAAAAAAAATAATGTGAAATTCTGTTGACGTCAGACCACATTTTACTTCATTGAGTTTTCACTTTGCTACTTTTATGCCACTACTCAAGGTTATTGAAGTGCTAGGAGCCCATATTTTTATTATACCGGTTTTCTTTGCTCCTGTTATAAGTTATTATCATTACATATTTTATATTGTTCTCATAATCATGCTCTACAGTGAAAAAACAGGTTATAATAAAATTAAATACTTTATACAAGTTATTTCAAAACATATTTTAGACGTGTTTATCAACATAAATCTAGTTGCACGTCTCTAAATAAAAACCGGAATAAACCTGACCAAACAGCTCTCACCACACATTACAGGCAAACAAAACATTCTTTTAAATTTGATTCCCTCATAATTATTCATCACGAGCAAAATAATTTTAAAAGAAACATTAAAGAAATGATAACCATAGAATAATTTAAAAATCGCGGTATAAACAGAAAATCAGACGTTCTGAATCTTAACACCTGTTATTCCAACTTAAGTATATTACACCTAAATACGAAAAGCCTTTTTATACCTGCATCTGTGGGAATACCACCATTGTGAGAATCCCAAATCTTGAAACTGTTTTTCGAAAATTCCCCAGGTTAGTTGTGTACTAGAATTTAGTTAGTCGATAACATTTCCACCAGTAACATTGTAAGTAGTCTCATATGCCTCTATATTCTGTAATTATGTACATTTTTATTATTGTGACACATGTTGTTATATACTTATATTGTAGCTAACTTTATGTTTTAAAAAAACTTGTATAACTTATATAACTTATTAGGGAGTCTCCTTATATAACTTATAAGGGTTATTATTTATATAAATTTAATAATATTATTGAATATAATAATATAAATTTAATGATAATTATTTATATGAAATTTATATAAATTTAATTATTATTTATATAACTTATTAGGGATGCTCGTACTAACTTGTATAACTTATTAGGGATCACCTGTGGTGTAATGGTTAGCATAGCAACCTACTAAAACCAAGATCGCGGGTTCCCAGCCCGGCAGATGACCTTAGGGTTTTTTAAAGGGAGTAAAAAATGCTTAGCTATGCCGTCCTTCGAAAGGGACGTAAAATGGGGGTCCCGGGCCTGTGCGATGTCAGGTACTCGTTAAAGATCCCTATCCTGATTATACCATCGTCCGATTTTTCATAGCAGCATAAAGTGACGTTGAACGATATAAACAAACAAACCACTTATATAATTTTATTGTAACCTGTTTTTTCACTGTAGGGCATAATTATGAGAACAATATAGTCTCGAAACGTCGCCAAGATAGTTGATTTTATTTATTGATCGAATCTCAAGAGCCTTATTGAACATATTATATGTATCCTAAATTAGTATTAGCAAATGGGTAGAAATTAGAAATTAAGGAAACTCGAACATTGGATATGGAGGACTGACTGACAGTACCCAGATCTATTACAATAATTGACACGGTCTAGCTCTGTTGGTAATGCTCTCATCGGAAATTTTTTAATTTTTTTTTTCTTATCAGAAATTTAATGGAAAATAGTTTTTGTTAATGAACATTTGTCGCTAGGACCTACAGTTTAGGAGCTATATTGGTTTGTTTGAAAAAAAACAAACAAAAAAACAAAACACGATTGGTCTACAGTTGGCCGGAGGTCTATAGTTTTCTTGAGTATAGTTTTTTTCACCCTCAAAATATAAAACGTTTTTTATATATTAAAAAAATGTTTTATTTTAACCCAAAAACGATAACACTCTGTGCGTCATGGAGTCCCTAGGACTCCAAAAATAAACTATTTGTTTTTGAAAAATAATGTTTTCTTCGATGTTAAAATAATCAAAGTCATTTATAGACACAAAATACTTTATTTGTAACCAAGTGAATAAAAAAGTAAAGCAATCAAGATATAAAACTCAACATAATGATTTTTCTGACGAAAGTAAACATTGTAAAACTAAGATCATTATTTTTTAAAAACGAACAATAATATAAAAACGTTATCGAAATACTTATTGCCTAAGGTCTGAACTATAACAAATTAGCATATGTTAACTTCTAGATTTCATGTGCAAAAAAATTGACATTGGTAGAAATGTCCTTAAAGAAACTTTATTTTAGAACTCATCTAGATTTTCAATGCATTGAACATACAATTTATTAGAACATTGCAACCATATTGGTTTTTTGGATCACAAATAAAACAATACTTTCTATGATTTCTAGGTAAAATTTCTTGAGTAACCGAGAACGTCGTGATCACATGTGACAGCACTCTCGGTAGGAACTTTGCTTTCAGGATCACTCTCTTGATCTGAAAACTCTGTGTCAGATTCCTCAAACCATTTTAGTAGGGTCTCCTCACAGTTAGCACTTGTAGTTCTAATGTATTCTGGATTACTGGACATAGTTATGAGTCCCCACTGGCAAGGAATCTTAGAGTTGTGGCTAATTTATTAGCCGGTGAAATTGTATCTCTAAAGTTTGAATTTTTTCTTGATATGTGGCCTCCAACTTTGGTTAAAATGTTTTCAAATTCGGTTGGCGACATTCGCAAAGAATTTCTGAAGCCCTTTCCGTCTTCCATTTTTAATGTATTCAAAAGTCCAAGAGCGTAATGATTTCTCTTATTAAATAATTTTTGAACCCACCATCGTTTAGTCCGTTTTTTTTCTTCAAACTTCTACTATTTTGAATAACTATTCCAAAAAGGGCTACGGAAATCCCTGACAAGACTAGTTGCTCCGTCATCGTTTCGTGAAGAACTGAATTAAATATAAGTCTTGGTGCGGACACGGTTCACTTGAATCGGGGCTGCGTCCGAACAGAATAAAAACATGATCGACGCCGAGTCTGGACATAAGTAAAACGTGAGTCGATTCAAATGTATCCCAGTGCATACTAGGCTTAACACTGACTTGAATTCGCACAATACTATAGTAAACATAAATGGTGCGTCCCCTCACCCTAAGAAGGTACCGGGAAACAAATCCTGTTTGAACGAAAATTAAAGTAGTTATGAAACTGTTTATATCTGCTAGAGTCCCAGGGACCCCGCAACGCCGATTAAGGGTTAAGACGCTTTGATTTTTTCATTTTTTTACGTTTTAGGGCTGATTTGACACGCTCTTGCTCTGTTGGTGTAGCTCGAATAGAACATTACAGTAGTTTCTTTTTCAAAAGGAGAAGATTATGGACAAATCCATGAAATATTGTTTTCCCAGTCTTCCCAGTGATAATACTCAGTATTATCATTTTAGATATGTAAAAGGAACAGACACGGTGTGTTAACACCAAGGAGAAATAACTGTTAAAGTCTGAGGATGGGACAAAGTTTTCCCGAAACATGTAACTTAATAGATGAATAATAAAGTGGAGTGATGCCATAATAAGTGAAATATTTCAATATCAATTTATTTAAAAATAAACCGCAACACTCATGAAGTATGCCTATAATATAAGTGTTAGCGGTAACACTCGGAGCAGCGAACGCTAAACCTGCTGTAAATACCATTTGCATGCAAAATTCGCAACGATACATCAAGGGGTATATAAGCCAAAAAGGGTTGGGTTCATCGTTTGCACGAGGAGATTAATGTTGTTGCCTTAGCTATGAATACTTAAAAATCAACTCCTTGGGGCGCAATATGTACACAACAAAATATTTTTCTTCATAATGTAAATATCATTTTTTTTTTTTTTTTTTTAATAATAAATATCAAAAAAGAGTAAATATTTATAGAATGTAATTGGAAATTGATCCCAGGCTAAGGCAGGGAGTCGTTTTACCTTTTATGTTTTTTTTTTTTTTTTTCAAAATATCGTTTGCATATCATTTATAAAAATAAAAGATATTTTTATGATGAAGCTTCCATGTAAATACCCTCTGCCTACTAATGGAAATATAAAGGTTTAAACAATCTTGTATATTTAAAAATATTTATAGCAAAAAAAGTCTATAATACTAGAGCTATAGTTATATTATTTTTTTTAAAATATTTATTGATATCAACAACTGTATACACAACAAGTAAATTTGAGGAACATTATTACAATGACATGTTGATAAAGTTAAGAACTATTCACTAGTAGCACTTCAATAAAAATTCTGCATTTGAAAGTCTCATAGCCATCTTCTTTTTCCGACGCCTTGAAGGATTATCGGGAATTGAGTGTGAGAATAGTATATTTGAGTGGATATAGAGTTTACTATGAAAGGACAGATATTTAGCTTGGGCCAAATCAGCATCATAAAGAACATTAAGATCTTTATTGACAAGATTGTTTCTGACATAATAAGGAACATTGAGGAATTTACTAAGATTTTGGATTGGAAGGATTGGAAACGAAAAGAATTGGAAGGTTTAGTGGAGCCCCAAAGGTCAATTCCATATCTCCAAATGGGCTTAATTACTTTCATTTAAATATGTTTTTTGTATTTTCTTTGGAGATTTGATTGCTTGTAAAGTAAATATTAGAATAGTCAGAAACAACGAGCAGTCTTTTATGTCTAGTATGTTGTTCTTGTTTCAGTTTTGTATGTTTTAAGTCAATCTACTGTCTATGTATAATCCTGATATTAATCAAATTCTTTGGTCGGCACTCTTATTGTACAGCAATCCCTTTGAAAATTCATTCTACTCAAAGTTGTATTAATGTATCATTTTGAACCAGATTTCAATATCTGAGATTTTCTTATTTTGTTGTACTATATTTCTTTATAACATATTAAAAAAAAAGTATTTTAGTTTTATAAAGATTAGCGTTATCCTAGTTGCCTTACTAATTGTAAAAAAGCAAAGCCTACGTTGGACCGAGTTGGAAGAAAGAGAGTGCAGGTGTCGGGGATAGACAAAAAGCTGTGTAAACTTCAGTTAGTAAGTTCTGTAATTAGCTCCCTCCCTCCCAACTTGCTCAGTCCATTTGGATCCAGCGAGTTCGAACTCTGCAAAAACTCACCCAGGGACCTTATCACTCTTGTTTTATAAATAACTAGAAAATAAAAAAATAAATTGTATCTACCAATTACGTTGTAGTAATCAGCAATTTGTTTTAAAAACAGAGAACTATTCCTATATTACGAAAAAATCTTGGACACATAACTTCTATATACTTTTTATTCATAAAGTTGTAACGGTTTATTTTTTAATAAATTGACATTAAATATGAAATGGAATTATGTAATTAGATATGATATAAAATATATATATATTATTACAGTAGAAACTCGATAATTCGTCATGAGTGGGGGAGAGGGGGTGACGAAGTAACGGAAATGACGAATTACAGAATTTTCCTAGTAATGTAACAAAAACCATCTTAAACTATATAATTATAATTTTTTTTGCAATTTATTGAATGTAAAAACGAACAGAAGAACATTGGACCTGAGTGAAAATGACAAAAAACACAATAAACGGTAAACACTTGTCGCATCCCAATCAGGTACGAAATATCTGATTCACATTGCTGCTCGAAACCACTTATGCACTTAGTTAACATTTCCTCTACTTCTTTGCAAAGAATAGTGGAAGAATTAGAAACGTCATCATCATATTTTTCATCTCTAGCTTCATTTTGAGCACTCAGCCCTTGTTCTATAATTACATTGTCATTTAAAATTTCATATCCTTCATCCGTACTATCCATGTTTAACCAGCTGCTTTTCTCTTTCTTATTTTTTTCTCATTTTATAACCTGGAGCAGAAGTATTAACTGATTCCGGGAATTCGTCAACTGCACTCATACTTCCCTTCATCTCTTACTACAATCAATGGAGGGATCGACTCCGGGCTAGTTCTGTTTGTTATTTCTATGAAATGATTATTTACAAAATTTATGAATATAGTTGTCAATTAAAAAAAAAAAAAAAAAAAAAAAAAAAAAAAAAAAAAAAAAAAAAAAAAAAAAAAAAAAAAAAAAAAAAAAAAAAAAAAAATTATCGAGTGACAAAATAACAAGTTCCCACTGATATTTTTTGTTAACTGATAGGTTTATCGTATCATACTTTAGTAAGAGTTTTATTAAAAAATAGTAATTCTGAAGGTTTTAAAATGGCCGTTACGATGACCGTGGTCGCCCTTCGTTTCTCACGACAAAATTTGTTCATTGTTAATCGATCCAAAATTGTTTTCTTTATTGAAAAAACAGGTAAATACATATGCATTTATAATCATTTTTGTTAAATTTTTAAATTTAGTGTTCTCGACAATGCTGCGATAGTTACATTTAAATAATAAAGTTCAATGAAGTTCCAAAATTTATAACATTATTATTTTACTAAACAAATTATCTTGGGGATGGCCTAGCATGATCATATGAACACGGCCAATTATCAACAAACGGTGAATCTTTTTTTTTTAAACATTTTTTCTCAATTTCGACATGTTCATTAGTGGTCGTTCAGAAATACTTGACTTGTCACTTTGTAACAGTTATGAGGTGACTGAATGGCGTCCCTGTTACCGATATTCAGAAGTAACAGGGACGAGATATTCGTTTACCTAAACCAGTATTTTTACTTCCATACTCATACGAGTATTTTCTGGTAAAATGTCAGCCGGTCTTCATTGCATTCTTTTTTTTATTATTATTATTTTCGGGAATATGTGTTGTGACCATGTCGTTTATAAGTGTATTAAGATGTCCATGTAAATTTTCGTGGAATCGTTTGTAGTAGGTTCGTATTTGTTCTTTAGCTGTTAGTTTGCGTAGGTCAGTATGTAACGTTATGTTGCTTACGTACCATGGGCTTTTGTAATTGTCCTGAATGTTTTTGCCTGGAAGATTTGGAGTTTGTTAATATGTGTCTTTTTAGCTGCCCCGTATATCTGAGAAGCGTATGTCCAAGTAGGTTTCACTAAGTAAGTATAAGTACTAATTTTTTTTTAAGTTGTAGAGTTGAACGTTTGGAGAGGAGTGAATATAAGCCTTAGTCTTTGGCTGAGCGTTTTACATTTTTTCTTTATATGTGGACCCCAAGTCATTCTTCGGTCAAACGTTAGACTAAGGTAGTGTACAGTGTCTGTTTGAGAAAACGGTGAGTTGTCAACAAAGACTGGTGGGCATGTTTCACGTCGAAGTGTAAATTTAATGTGTTGAATAGGTACGCAAATAACAGATATTGGAGTAATAGGTATGCTGAAATATCAGTGTTACAGGGTAAGCAATTACGAGTATGGATATACGCTGACCTTGAGACAGATAGCAGGTATTTCTTTAAACCTGTATCGGTCATCCCTGTTACTGAAAAATATTGGTTCGGACCATCCCTGGACATTGTCCATTAGCAAAGAAAAATAAACAAATAAAAAAATTTTGCTCGTCCATAGAGGGTTAATGAACATGTCTACTCTTACTGGTTGTAATAATACAGGGTGTGTAAATCCAAGCAAATACACAATCCTATTGTTTATTAGCAGAGAGGTAGAAATGGGTTTGCTTTGCATGAATAATACAGAAGACAAGTGTTAGGCTGCAGGCAGGTCAGAATTAAGTTTTGGGATTTGACTTGCCAAACATCGGAACCTTAAATTAATATGGAATTAGACAGGAACGAGGTGTGAGGGCCGCCAACGATATTAGCTATTCCGCCCTCTACCGTGTCGGAGCCGTATTTGAATAATGGCAAAAATCGGAAAGCTCTCGTCCTTCTCGTTTGCGGTTCCTCTTCTCTATCGGTTATCGGACGTTTGCAGTTATAACTCACAGATTTGAATGCCGATTTGTGTGTGGGTAGTAGGGACCTATATAATAGTGCAAAACTAGAGTTAGAGCCGCCAAAATCACGTTTTATTTGTTTTCTCAGCTCTCAGTCAAGATAGAGAAATAATTCTTTTAAATTTGGTTGCAGTTATGTATGCTATTTGTTATAAAAATACTTCCGTTATGCTCAAGACACCACTCGGCTTTAGGGTGCTCAGTGGTGAGTAAATCAGTGGTGAAATGTGTGAGATAGCGCAAATTATTTACATTTTTTCAGAAATCGACAGCATATTGCCTTCCAAATTCTGATTTACAGCGGATTTTTTTGTAATTTTGTCATTTTTTAAGAGTTTTTGAGCAACCTAAAGCCAAGTGTTTATATTTTATATCAAATAGCATACATAACTGCAATCAAACGTAAAAGAATTATTTCTTTAGTTTTGCACTATTATAGGTCCCTACTACCCACACACAAATCGGCATTCGAATCTGTGAGTTACAACTGCAAACGTTCCCTTGTGAGTATATAAATATAATCACCGAACCTCTTACAACGCCACGATATCAAAAATACAACCCTTAACCTTTTTAATTAATTTAATTTTTGTTTCTAATTATGGATTATATGAATATATTATTAACAGTAAATAGACAATCAATAAGAGGTATTAAATCCAAAGATTAAACTTGAAGTTAGAGGGCCATTTTAAAAACCATAATAATTAACTTAATTTTCCAATAGGACAACAATGGCGAAGGCCTATTCTGCAACCGTTAAAAATCATTAAATCTAGAAAATAGAATCCTCAAGGGTCCAGTAAAAAGAATAAACGGGATGATAGAGTGTCCTTTTAAAAATTATATAAATTTTCAAAATGAAGAAAACTCGATTTGTCAGTAAAAAGATCAACTTAGTTAGAACCGACGCACAGTGGGCCATTCGAGAATCTAGTGGGACAAAAGTCTGAAAGCGATCGTATAGATAATGTAATATTTTTTTTCTGATCAACTACAACTTGAAATTATTAATGTGAGGAAAAAGATTTGCCCTTCATTTGCCCCCTATTTCATTTCCTTTCTCTTTCCTCTGTACACACTTATAATTACCCTACTGTATATGTCCCAATATTTATCATGTGTATCAATATATTTATCACTACTCTATAGTTGTACTTTGCATATTTGATTTATTATTAACTATCTAGTTAACTCCCTACTGTTACTAGTAATTTTATTCATTTTGTACCAACTCATTAGCTTAACCACTATATCTCATTAACTATATATCTACCATTTCTTATATTTACCTATTATATTGTTATATTTACTCATTCATTATCACTCCTGAAATATTCTTTTCAATTCTAATTCAATACATTTATTGTACTGGCTTCAGTGCCTTCAGATTTAATTCAGTTGTCTGTCCTCAATATATCAGTAACTCTGTATCTACTCATTAAGTATTAACTCCTTTAAGTATTAACTCAGTAACTTGTCCTCATTATCTCAACAACTTAGCATCTACACTGTTTATGTTCACCAATTATTTTGTCGAGATTACTCATTAGCATTTAAGTAACTATCACCCATTTTAATTCTCATTTTAGCCTCAATTCAATAGTCTTTACTAGCCTTATGGCCTTTATATACCAGGTATGCAAGTTTAAAATGTCGTTTTAATTCCAATAGAATGCGCTCTTAGCCTATTGAAGGATTTGCTTATCTCTAAACGCTATTTTGTTTGTTAGTCATTTGTTTACAAAAGTCAGTTGTTTTTAAGTCGTTTACGTGGACGTATCATACCTTTCTTTGGTGTTAAAAATGTCTAATTTTAAGCCAAATAAAGAGCATTTGCGGCATGTCATGATTTTCTTATTTAATCAAAAGAAAAAGGCATCTGAATGTCATCGAATTCTTGTTGAGACTTATGGCGATGTTGCTCCAACCGTCAGGACATGTGAACGTTGGTTTCAAAGTTTCAAACGTGGTGATTTTGATGTTACTGATCAAAAACGAGAAAATCGACCAAAAAAGTTTGAGGACTTCGAATTGCAATCTTTATTAGACGAAGACAATACCCAAACCCAACAAATGATGGCAGAACAGTTGAATGTCACTAGGCAAGCCATTTCCGATCGCCTGAGAGCTATGGGAAAGATTCAAAAGGTTGGAAAATGGGTTCCACATGAATTTAACGAACGACAGATGGAAAAACGAAAAACTGTGTGCGAAATGCTGCTTTTACGCCACGAAAGAAAGGGTTTTTTGCATCGAGTTGTAACTGGCGATGAAAAATGGATTTATTTTCAGAATCCCAAACGAAAAAAATCATGGGTAACGCCAGGACAACCATCCACATCGAGTGCAAGACCGGATCGTTTTGGGAAGAAGACAATACTGTGTGTGTGGTGGGATCAGAAGGGAGTAGTCTACTACGAGCTTCTCAAACCCCGCGCGAAACAGTCAATACCGAGCGCTACCAACAACAAATGATCAATTTGAGTCACGCATTGATCGAAAAAACGCCCAGAATGGGCTCACAGGCACGCCAAAGTCATTCTTCAGCATGATAACGCTCCTGCACATTCAGCCAGATTGACTAAGGAAACGATTTCTTCGCTTGGTTGGGAACTCCTACCCCACCCGCCGTATTCACCTGACCTGGCGCCTTCTGATTATCACCTCTTCTCATCGATGGGACACTCATTGGCGGAGCAACACTTCAACAATTTCGAAAACGTACGAAAATGGCTCGATGAATGGATTTCAAATAAAGATGAAGCATTCTTTTGGAATGGTATCCATATATTGCCCGAGAGATGGGCAAAATGTGTAGAAAGCGAGGGTCAGTACTTTGAATAAAATATATTATACTTTTTTTTAAATTACTGTGTATTTATTTTAAGAAATAAACGACATTTTAAACTTGCATACCTGGTATAGCCATTATTTTACTATCCCTACTCTCATACAGTTATTTATTTTTCATTTTATGTTTATTCATTTTTCTCACTCATTCCTATGTTTTGTGGTGTGTGTTTATTCATATATATTTACAATGTAGTCATACATTTTTGCTTGTTTTCTTTTTTTCTAGCCCTGATGAAGACTTGCAATGCAAGTCGAAACGTCGGCTTTAGAATTAGAATAAAATAAACATTTTATTTTGATCTGCTGAGTATCTATGACTGCCTACCCTAATTATCTACATCTCCTATATATCACAGTCAACTATACCTTATGATTATCTGAAATTTTGTACAGTAATAAATAAATAGAATTTATAATATATATGTAAATCAGGACAATGTGTTATCAAACATAACCTTTAACACTTTAATACTTAATTTCTATCTTAAAACAAGCAGAACTGAAAAATATTATATTGTTTTAAAATGAAAAGAAAATTATAGTCTATAATGACAAATCACTTAGCTCGATATTATCACTATCATCACTATCTTGTCCACCAAGTAAGTAAGGGTATCACTTGTATCTGCGTCTGGGATTACAAGCAAATTGAGAACAATATTAGCCGAAAGTCGTATTTTTCTCAGGTAATATTATATATGAGCTAATTAAAGGATCGGACGAAATCAACAAATTATTCATGTCAGTGTTGGTTACTGTGCGAGACATTTTTCAAGAAAAACGTTCCCTGTATCTTTTTATCTCTTTGTGTTGACTTTTTTGGGCATCCTCTGTGAGTTGCCCAATTGCAAATTTTTTAATTATATAATTTACCAGATATATTTTTTTCTTCCTAGGAATTATTAAAACTGAAACCTCCAGCCCGTAACGCTTCAGCCAATTCCAATCGCGCAACTGACAGTACTTCGCCTGAAACACAATGTTTGGTGCTACGGCAAAAACGGGCAAAAACGGGCAGTAAAATGCAATATATTCACTAAAATTAAATGTCCCCAGACACACTGAACCATAATTTATGATCTACATTCACCTACGTAAAAAGTTTCAGATTAAAACATGAATATGTTTTTTTTACTTTTAATTGGCCGTCTAAGTACGGTCTGAGTATCTAAAATGCCATAAAATTGAAAAATAAATGTACTAATACATACTATTTTTATTGCAATTTATCATAAAATGTAAAAAAAAAAATTAGAAAATTTATTACGATGTTCACCGTCGAGTGCATGAAAGAAAATACTAACTTAATTCTTAAATCGTAAAGAAGAATTAGAGTGGTCTTAGTTCGTGATTAATTGAATTGCTTTATTAGCATTGCCTCAGCCTGATTCACTTCGTTTGATGTCTTCCAGCATTTACCCTGTTAGATTAACCATTTTCTGCATCAAACTTCATTTATGGACTTTTGTCCAATCAGATTCACGAATGGCCCCACTGTGCGACGCTTTCAAAACATTTTGCTTCTGCGTGTACTGTCATGTGTATAGGGTTCATTGCAGCATATTTCGTTCAAATATTAAGTCGAAGTGTTGTAAAGGTTTTGTGTTTAAAAAAGGCTACTGATGTAAGAACTTGAAACAGCATAGAAATAATTTAAATAATCCACTATGCCTAGCCAATTCAAATAATTAAAAAAACAAAACTAGAATGAGCTTAAATATAAGCATAAAAATCAAATCTAATACATTATACAAATAATTATGGAAGAGAGAGTTTCCTTTTAAATATTAAATATATTTTTTAAAATGAACAAAACTAATAATTAAATAGCGGATTATTTAAATTGCTTCAAGTTCTTACATCAGTAGCCTCTTTTAAACATAAAACCGTTACAACACTTCGACTTAATATTTGAACGAGATATGTTGATGCAATAAACCCTATACACTTGATAGTACATGCAGAAGCGAAATGTTTTGAAAGCGTCGGTTCTTACCAAGTTGGTCTCTTTCACAGAGGATAATCTCCTGTACCCTTTTGAGAAAATCCTCCTTTTCAGGAAGCTCTTATGGTATAGGACTCACTTGGAAACACTCGGCCACACACACATAAACAAACCAACCGTAGGATCTAATTCGGCATGATCTCGGACATTACTCCGACTTACAAAAATTTCAGCTCCGAAATGTTAATTCTTCTAAAATACAGGGCTACTGGAAAATAGATAAGAAGCCGGTACGGGGAGATAGTACAGGCTAATCTAAGTCGATTTTACTGTAAAAACTACTGTCCGAAAAATAGCCATTTTTGAGTTATATTAACTTTTAATTGATTAAGGTTTTATTTAATTTTTTTTTTTTTTGGTTTTACAGTAAAAATATTCTAAAATACGAAACTTGATACTCATAATCACTTACAAAGTTTTCGTACAAAATAATTAAATAAAACATGTATGTTTCATTACTTTTCAAATGAGGTAAAAAATCACAAATTGGTTAAGAATTGGTAAAAATACGGCTATTATAAGAAGAGGAAGGAAAACGTAATAAAAATACAACAAATACAAAATCATACTTTATTTTAGGATAATTTATTTGAAATTACATTTTTTTATTGTTACAATACATTTTCAATGTTGCGCCCTCTATTTCTAATTCACATACGTGCTCTTCTTATTTCAGCTGATTTTACTACCGCCGAATTCCTGAGAGGCTTGAATTTCTAGTTTTCATGCGACCCCGCACAAAAAGTTCATAGTTGTCATGTCGGGACTGCGTCCTGGCCAAGGGATTGTTCCACCAATACCGATCCATCGATTCGGAAACTGCACATTTAACCGATTTTTAACACTTAGTATTACATATGCTGGGCACCTGTCATGCTGAAAAATCATTATTTGTCTTGTGTGTAGAGGCACGTCTTCAAGTAATTCAAATAGAAAATTTCTTAAGAAATTGGGCGATAGTCGATGGTTACTGTCGATATACCGACAGGTAATACCTATCGATGGTCAATATCGATAGTGTCGACTATCGAATGGTATTTTTTACACTCAAGTTTTAAAACTCTCGGAATTATGCTGATCTGTCTGTCCAGTGTCGAGTTCTTTTGAAATTGAATTCGGAATTCCTAGAACTCAAGGGTTCTCTCAAAGATTAAGACAAAGGAACTCAGAAATGCTAGTTTTTCTTTTGGGAAATATGTGGCTCAAGGAGAAAACTTGACTCTTGAAATTAAATATTTTGTTATTTTTCGTTTTTGAAGATTTGATTTGTTCATTATTATTGTATGTTCAAATAAATTAGTTTTTTTCCCTCATCATTATTTTATAATTTATAATCCTGCAAATTTTAAATAGTAAATAGACAATTGAATCTCATTAAATTAGTTTAAATTCTTAATTGAATAGCTTTGGAAAAAAAGGATGCAACTATCGATAGCAATCGATAGTTCTCAACCGATAGTATCGGCCTATCGATAGTGCTAACATCGACTATCACCCAACTCTAATTTAAGTGGCTTCTCCATTTAAGTGGTCAGGTCGGAAATGTGGTCCTACCAAACAGTTATTTATGATACCCATCCAGACATTCAGACTAAATCTCCTTTGAGATATTTTTGGTCTCTGCAAATGCGGGTTTCCCAATGCACGTTCACACTAATAGTGAGCGTTATGGTAGTTTTTTATAACGTCTTTATCAAATTTTGATTCGTCGGTCCATAGAATTGTTTTTAAAAAAATTCTATCTTCAACATCAGCGTTTAAAATAAAACGACACATAAAAACATACCTTCATGTGAGTAGAGAGAGTAGGGTCTTTTTGGAAAAAAATTAATGTTTCTTCTTCTTCCACATCATGTTGTCGAGTTCTACCTGCATCACCTGAAATAAAAAAAAAAAATAGGCCTTACTGAATGACTATGATAGGTTAGTAATCAATAATGATGCAAATTTACCTTGGTATCTTACGAAGATACCGCGCTCTCGAACCCGACGAAACGATATAATAATAAATACGCGGGCGTAAGGTAATCGACGATTAGGAAACATTTCTCCATAATCAAGACGAGCTTTTTCAGATATCATGAATGTGAATCCAGAATCTAGAGAATCTTCATTCTTCATTTTTTATTCCAGAATCTTTATTTTTCTTTTCAATTGTTTTAATAACGCGTGTAGGTATTATATCATTTTGTTCCATTTCTGTTTTTTAGTATTTTATTTTTATTTGTATTATATTTTAATAATATCTTATTTTTCAACTTATCTTAAGCATTTACTCTCTATAGATGATATCAATGTGAATCCAAAATCTAGAGGGACTATATCTTTACATTGTTCCACTTTCCCAGGCCACCAATCATGTACATTCTTGCTACCAACTCCTTATACGTCCACCCAGCCATGAGTAATATCCTAATATCCTGTCAAATCAACGCTCAATCCCTTATATGACAAATTTCTGAAATATTTCAATGATAAGTTTTACCAAATTATAGCAATATCCGAGACCTGGCTAAAATCGTTTATCCCTTCTTCCTATGTCTCCATCCCTAACTACACATTCCTACGCCTTGATAGATCTGATCGAAGGGGCGGGGGTGTAGCGGTATTTATCCACAATAGTCACAAAGCTAAAATCCTTCTCCAATCACCATCTTCAGATTCCCCTCATGTTGAATACCTATTCCTGGAAATATCAACCACTCCCTCCTCTTTACTATTTGTGGTCTACCGACCTCCCCATGTTCCCTTTGATGACGCTTTCGAAACCTCTCTAGTCCAATTAAGTTCAGCCAACTCTAACGTCATAATCTCTGGTGATTTTAACACCGCATCCTATGATAAATCCTTCCTCATCAATTTGTTCCATTCCATTGATGTTCATCTGGTTCCTTTTCTTCCTACCCATCAAGCACAATTCTCAGATACCTGGCTTAACCTGCTTATCACTGACTTCCCTGATAAAATTCTTTCATGTTTTTTTTAACTAATATATTTTTTTATAATTATTTATTTTATACTTAACATATTATTTCATTTTAGGGCACTGAAGACCCTTGACCTTAATTTTTTTTTTTTTTCTTAAGCGACATAAGGTCCCAGAATAAATAAAGAACTTTTTCATTATTTTATTTGTTTATTCTCTTAGCTTATATTTCATATTTTCTTTTTTAAAGTCATCGATATCTTGAGTTATTATTCCTAGGTCTATCTAAGGCTCTTAAAAATTCAGATTTGTAAATGGTTATAATAAATAATAACTGACCCTCATATACATAAATTAACTGACAGAATACATGTTGGCCGCATCAAAAACATTTATTAATAAAGTGACAAGAGCATGTCAAGTTAATATAAAGTTAATCAGGAGGTTTGTAGCCTTCCTCCTCAACAACAGGACCCTTCCTGATAATGGACCAGAGGGGACAGAAGACTTTACTCCAGATCCTGTAACCTGAGGACGTTTTAAATTCAGAGCAGGAGACGAACTAATTCAGAGGACAAGAGCTGTGAGGGACTGTTCATCTCCACCGTAGCAATTAGCCTCTCCTCTCAGTCTGTCGCTCCTCTCTCTCTCTCTCTCACTCTCTCTCTCTCTCTCTCTCTCTCTCTCTCTCTCTCTCTCTCTCTCTCTCTCTCTCTCTCTCTCTCTCTCTCTCTCTCTCTCTCTCTCTCTCTCTCTCTCTCTCTCTCTCTCTCTCTCTCTCTCTCTCTCTCTCTCACTCACTCTCTCTCTCTCTCTCTCTCCTTCATTATCAACAATTCGGTTTTCTTTATTCATTCCTGTCGTTTTCAGCGTTAATCGATTTTTATTTATTTAATTATAGGCGCATACCCTATTCAGTATTGCATGGCCTCAGATGGTTCCGCACAGTGATTCAGAGTGATATATGACTGAAATTCGGGAAATATTGATTTTGTTCATTTCTGTCACTAAAATATTTTACTAGTTCAATTACTCTTTCAAGGAAATATTGTATCTTACATCTATAGGATAAAGTAGGTAATGCTCAAAAAAAGAAATAAGTTCAATAAAACACTATGTTATGATGTAAATTTTTAGTACTGTGTTCAGTAGTACAAAGTTAATAAAATTTATGTTCGCTGCGATTGAATATAACTAATAATAAACATTTAAGAAATACAGAATACAATGAACACACATTTTGTCTATAATGTTATTTTTGAAACAACATAGCAACATTTCTTATGCTATTAACAACAATAAATACAAATAAATAACCGGAAACAATCGTTGACGTATTTTTAACAAATTAAGATTTTACTGGGGACTCAATGGTCGGGGGAGTTTGGGTGAGGGTTTTGCGCTCGGGATAGAAGGTCGTGGTTTGAATCCCACTTTAGTACAGGGAAATTAGACCAAAAAAATGACCAAACGTAGAATTCCTATGATATAAACATCTGATATTGTTCACCACTCTTAGCTCTGTATGTAGTAGAAAGTCTTCCTTGTGATAGCTTTATGTTTGGGTCGGGGAAAGTGTTAAAAAATTGTACGGTTTTAAACTGTTACTTTTGACACATTTTGCATTTAACCCATTATTAAAGAAAATGAAATTTGCAACAAATTTAGTTCGGTTCATTTTTTCGTTCAGATCAATATTTTTAGAGCGGTTCGCCACCAAAAAATTGCGGTAATCCGCGTAAATACGTTGTCGGTACTCATTTGGTTTTTACTCCGAAACTATTTTTCCGATTCAAAATTTCATTTTTACATCTGATAGCTGGTTAAATTTAGTATCAGAACCCTTATATAAAATGCTGATCAAGCCGCGTAAAACGCCCATTCTACTGTTGTGAAATCCTTGTTTATTCGACACATTTCTCGCTATAACTCCAAAAATATTTGTCCGATCCCTAATTTCTTTTTTTTATCTCAACGCTGGATTAATTTACAATCAGATCCTTTATATTAAATTTTAATTAAATATATGAAATACCCATCCCAGTACGCTAAATACCGCGTAATGTTGTGAAATAAAAAAGTAACGGTTTCCGATATATTTGATCAACAAGCAACAAACATATAATATTCAAAACTTTCCCCCCCTCCCCTGCCTAAACCCGATACTATTTCGTGGAAGACATTTTACCATATTTAGAGCTAAGGATAATGGGCAATTTCCAGCAATCAGACAGCAATAATGGGTTTTCATTATAAGTGTTTGGTGGATTCGGCTTCGAGTCCAGTTCTCTAAGCTTTTTCAATTATTTATTTATTTTATATTGGTTATTTCTGTCTTACATTTTAGTTTATTCAAGACTAAATTACCGTTAAACGGGCTGGCTTTGCACCAGTGTATTTAACTTTGCACCAAGTTCACTAAAAAGTTTCAGTTGAGGAAAAAGTGGTTTGCTATTGTATAAATGAGGGATATTTTTTATTTCTAACTTACTTATGACAACAATGATTGGGTCTAATGAATTTTCACGCTGATCCTAGTTACCTCTCATGTTTTAAAGCAGTTAGTTTATTGTAGTGTTTCAATAGGTGTGATTCCTTTGTGGGATAAAGTCCTGCTTTCAACAACTAAATATTTCTTAAATCGATTAGGTTTTTCATCAATTCTATTCTATAATTTTTGTAATTTATATATATGATATTCATTTTGCTCAAAATATTTGCCAAAAGTCATGGTATTTGAAAATAAACTAGAATCCCCTTTTGGACATGAATTAGGAGTGACTTTGCACCAGGTATATTTTGGCGCAAGGTGACCTCCCTGTGGGGATTTGGGAAGAAGCAGCATCGCTGCTCCTAAACAAATAAATAAAAGAGGATATTTTGAAGTTAAGGAATTAATAGGCTGGTTAAAATCCAAATTATTTGGGATAACGTTTCGCTTCTTATTAATAAGGTTTTTGCCATCTATGTGTTAGTATATTGGCGAATTCTGATTGAATTTTGCCTAGTTATAGCTTTATTTACTTATATATTTTCAAGTCATAGTGTTCTTTTTATATTTTAACAATTTTTGTCTAACTATTGCAGATTGCATTTTTTCAAAAAGGTTTTTTTAAGAATATGTGTGCAATTTATTTTATAGTTATCTTTAGTTATCCTTTTTGGCCAAAATCATAGTTGTTTACGTTATTTAGGCATGTTTTAAGTCGTTATTTTGTTTCTATATTATATTTTGTTGGTATGTTCGTGTATTTTCTATCGTTCCTCAATAATCCCTTAAAGATCGTGCAATTTTCTTTCTCGTTTCAATGAAAACATTATAATTTACAATCGTTTCCTTTAACAAATTCCTTACAAACAGAGAAAAAAATCACTAGGCTAATCTCCAAACACTATCAAGAAATGACTTGCATCTTATAACTACTATCAAGCTTTGACTTTGTTCCAGAATACGTTTATAATGCTTTTTTAATTAAAAGAAATATGGTGGTGTAAAGTCACCGGTATCCGGTTGACTTTGCACCAAAGTTTAAAAACAATCAAATTAATTATAAATTTGTAAATTTTGCAATTCCAAGATTATGCGATGAATCAACAACATTTTTAAGCTAATTATTCAAAGCAAATATTATAATACATGCATTTTAAATATTATTGATTGGTAGTTAAAGAATAAAGTTTAACAAAAGTGGTGCAAAGTCACCCCGTTTTATGGTATAAGAAATGATTCTTACAATCGGCACAGTAGATTATACAAATAAAATAGAAGTAAGTAAGTAGGAACTAGCAACTTAATCCCTCTTGGCAACCTCGCTTTTATTTTTTTATATTTTATTATTTCATACTACTTCAACATTTACTAGACAAACGTTCAAAGCTCCCAATTAATTACAAAAGACTCATATACATGACTGTGATTAGACCTGTTTGGACGTACGGAGTTAAGCTTTCGGGCTCCACTAAACCATCCAATTCATATCGTATTCAATCCTTACAATCCAAAATCCTTCGTAAAATCCTCAATGCTCCTTACTTTGTCACCAATAAACTTATCCATAAAGATCGTAATGTTCCATATGTTGCTGATTTAGCCCACACCAGATACCTATCCTTTCATAGTAAGCTCCATAATCACTCAAATCCGTTAGTTTCTCAATTTGCTTCCCAATCCATTCCTGATAATCCTCCAAGGCGTCTGAAACGAAGATGGCCTAGAGACCTTCTAGTGTAGAGTTTTTTATAAAGTGCTACTGATGAGTAGTTCTTTCCAAGTTTTAACATGTTATTACAATCATTGTCAATACATTTACTTGATGTATATATTCTGTACAGTTGTAAATTTCAATAAATGCATATTAAAAAAAACAAAAAAATTTTTTTTTCTAATAAATTATACCTTTATAAAACTATATATCACAGATTTGTAATACACCAAAGGGGAGGGAGTGGGGGAGGTTGGCAGTAGATTAGATTAAACGGTACGGAAGTAATAAGTCTGGAAAATGTTTAATGTAATCTCGGTGGCAGCTTACTCTGATATGGAAATTATGTTAGGACAAAAGGTAAAAATAAATTTAAAAGTTTATATTGAAATCTGGGTTTTTAGTTATATATTATATAGTTTTTTTTTTTAATTTTCTAAGATATGATTTTTCTGAAAATATTATGTAAATACAACGAAGGTATCATAGAAACTGTTCTTCTATATCGGCTTCTTTAATGCTCCAGTAGTCGCAACCGATCTCAGAGATCACCCAAGGTATTTTTTGGGCGGTATTTCGATTAGGATTTTTATAATGGGATAAGCGACTCGGTACCTTTCAGCTAACATTCCTCGAATGCATTAGTGACGTCAAATCCTGAATATTCTCTCTAGATTTTTAGTTATTTAGTTTCTATTCCGCTGTGACGGGGACAAGATCTATTAGGCTCATTGCGACTACTGACGCGACAGATTTTATTCTATCGTTATTACATTATGAATATTAAGCGCCGGATCGATTTAAAAAACCCAGACGATATTGAAATGATTCATAAAATCATTCCATGTAATACGGAGAATAATAGTGATGTAGAAAATTTTGATGAAAGTGAGACAATACCGAAAGTAAAACAGACGTTGTTGAAGAAAGAATTAAGCATTCAGATACTGAACACGAAGTTGATTTATCTGGTTGAGAAATGCATTACCGATAATTCATACATAGATAAGAATTTGTTTATGCTTTATATATTATAAAAAAGAGGATGCTCCATTTGAAGGAAGACATGAAGGACGCGTCTCTTTAAGACGACTTTGTGAATTATGTGGTAAATGAAGACTGACTGAATACTTTTGTGAACTATGTAAAATTTATTTATGATTAGAACATTCAAAAATTTCCTCTCAAAGCTTTTTAAATAAAATTAGTGATGTCAATAATTGTTAAAAAGTTGTGATAACAGAAAAAATAGTTAAAATTTGTTATAATAAATAAATAATATTTTTATTACTTTTTTTATTAATGTGTATTATTATGTGTATCCCTTCAAAAATCAAATATATTAAATAAGAAAAATAAAAGTGATGAAATCATCAGTAAAACGATTGAACTTCAAGAGGTGATCTGCCAGATCGTTGCGACTATTGGTGTTAGTCCTAGGGTTGCGACTACTAGAGGGTTAATATTTACTAGACAAACATTCTGAGCTCCCAATTAATTACAAAATACTCATTTACACGACAGTAATTAGGCCTACTTGAACATACTTTGAGATCTTGGAATCCACTAATCCATTTAATTCATCTCTTATCAAATCCTTGCAATCGAAAATATCTTCTAATATCCTCAGTGATCCTTATTATGTCACAAATAAAATTATCCATAAAGCCGTATCCACACTTTGTCGAGTCGTGTCTAACGACATTGCCTAATGAATGTGGACGTGCCTATTGGTATTGTTCAGATCGAAAATTTGCAATCGTTATCTTGTCAGAACTTTAATGGAAAATATTTTTTGTTGTCATAAACGTCTCAGTCTAACCAAGAGATTAAAACTTCTGTATCCAATACTTCATAAAAAAAAAATAATATAAATTAAATTAAATTAAAAAAAAGAATAATTAGATAATGAACATTAAATAAAATTATATAATCCAATTTGATTGATAAATTCTATAATACTACAAATGTATTGTTTGCTTTCGCTCAATACCATACAGAGCTGACACATACACCACATTTATCCATATCTCTCGTTATTTAACGTTTGTCGCTATGAAATACCGTTTAGAAGATGTATTGGATTGAACGAAAAAAGGAACTTTTTAAGTGTTGGGTTCTTTTTGACATGCTCTAGGTGTTTAGGTGTTTCTCGGATCAAAAATTATATTTGAATTTTCTGATCAGAAACTTAATGGAAAATATATTTTGTTTAATAAAATTTGTCGCTAGGACCTACCGTTAAGGAGCTTTATTGATTTGAATGAAAAAACTTACGTTTGGAACCCCTTTTTTCTCTCAACATTGTTTATTTCGAATAATTATTGATGGCTAATTTAATTTAATTATTAATTTGGTCGTTTTATTTCTAAAAAATATATTATAGATAGATTTATCAACGATCTATAGTTTTTCCCAATCAGGGGAAAATTGAGTTTTTTTTTTACGGTACGCTCATGTCTTAAATTCCTAAATGTGATGCCAACGAGACAGATCTAATAGTCGTGCAACTTGGAACCGAGAAGTGATTTGAAATTACAAAGTCAAATACGGGGGAAGTATTTCATGTTTCATCAAGTTGTTAAGTACATGAGTAAGGAATATAAACAAGAGCTAAGGCGCAACTTAACAGGGAAAGGACTTAATAATTAATTCATGGTGTTTGACTAGGGTACACATGGTTAGGTTCCCCTTTGCCCAGGTTCATAGGATATATCATAATACTTTAAATTGTCACTTCATGCCTTGTGAATTCATTTAATTCAACTATAGGCACGTCAGTTTATATTAATATACCTTAGTTCCATCATCAGGCTTCTAAAAATTTTTAAAAATACATTAATCTATAACATTACACCGATTGTTTTACAATTATATAATATGTCATTTACCTCTTAATCTGTGATTATTTTCACATTGTCCATTCTCCATGTTATAAGGGATTATATAATATAAGACAGAATCCTTGTTGAAAGTTATGATGTTAATTCTGCTATATTTCTCAAGGGAAGTGGAAATAAGAAAATATGAAACCTATGATATACTTTCTCACATTCATTTTTAGATCGATATGATTTATTGAAATAATTATACACTCTGTCTCACTTCAGGGCAATAAGTATTGTGGATGAAAAGAATGCATTCACAAAATATGTATACTGAAATTTTATCACTTAAACTGATACAACAAATAAAAATATATAAAACATCAAATCCATGTACAAATTAATGTTCTTAAGTTTTCTAACACTTTTACACATTAGATAAGAGGAAATAAGAAAACATGAATTGATAAATATATATATATATATATATATATATATATATATATATATATTGTTGGGGAGGGACCTTTGAAAAACAATCACCGCTCCAAATGATTGATGGGGAAAATATTATTATCAGCCGAACAATGCCCAATTATAACTATAGAAACAAAAATATTACCAATATGATACGTATTGAAATCGGGTAACCTAAAATAAACAAATCAATAAAAGAAACAGCCATGTAAAAACATCTCTAATTAAATTTTTATATAAAAACATAACATCCTTAAGGACGAAAAAACTAATAAAATTCCGCCATCTTAAACCAGCATCCTTAAGGACGAAAACTAATTCTAATTGTGGAAGAAGAGTGGCCAATAATGTCCTTCGGCCTCAAAAAATCGTCAGATCCTGACAGATCTGTAAAACAGTGTCCTTACATGTTTACGAATTCTACGGGAGGCTGGAGATAGTTTTTGAACGCAAAATTTTTATTCAAAGAATAAAACACAATGTTGTTTGAAAAAGAAGCATATACTAGAAACAAACAAAAATTAAAACTAATAAAAACCTCAATATTAGATGTAAAAAAGAGAGAAGAGTTTTTTTGTCAAGTTACGTAAAATACATGGTATAATAATTGAAAGACGTTTTCTAACTGGTGACGTTTTATTCGAAACTCGTTTTCTAATAAAATAATTCCAATAGAAGTGGCAATTAATTCATTAATCCTAATTGCATTGGTCCTACTATGCCATCACTTAAGTTTCTTAATGGAAAATACATCTATTTTTTTTTTTTTTTTTTTTTTTTAATAAAAAATACATAGTTGTAATTGAAATTAATTAATCTGATGCAGTCATAAAGAAAAATTAAACAATGAAAACATTGCGATTGCCATCAACATTAATAAAGACTTTTTGTTTTTAACAAATGATAAATCTTTTTTTTTTTAACATTAGTATTAGGTATTAGGCCCGCCCTTGATTATTGGTTGAGTTTCCTTTGTCAACATATGAAGAAAGATTTGATAAATGTATCTGGTAACAGTTACAATCAAAGCAATTCTAATCGTAACTTCAAAGTTACAGTTCTTTCACAGAAGAGGTATAGAAGTTCCAATGAGTTTCACTGGGGTGATGTAGCTGGCAGATCGAACACAATCGGCGATTGTGATGTCGAGAAGTAAATCGATGGTTGGTAATCGATCAATCGATTAACATGCCACCATTAGGACTTGAGAGCTTCGCACTGCATAGACTTCAAAGTCGCATTGTCTCAATTATTCAAAACAAAGTATCGGCAAATTTTTGATCTTAACATCACTAACAGAGTTAGACCATGTCAAAATATTACATTTTTTGGGCACACAAAATCATTACACCAAAACAGTATAAACCCCTAGCCAAAAGAAAAAAAAATCATTGAAATAGGTACATAAAAGTTTATAGATATTTTTCTTGGGTTCACTGATTTCTTTTAACCTGATGACCACATTACTAACTACATTTTTTTAAATATTAAATTTCCTTGAAATTATTTGATTGGTTCGATTGAACTAAGAATGAAATAAAATTATGAAGCATCGTTTATACAGGGTCTCCCGAATTTAAATGGTAAAACTTCAGGAACTAAGACAAAAAGTCTTTTAGAGACTTGCTCGTTTTAGAGAAAATCCCAAAAAAAGAAACAAAACAAGTTTTCATTTTTACACTTATTTATTTACATTTATATTTATGTTATGTTCTTTTCAATGTAAATACTGCTCAAAATGTTGTCCTCTTGCACCAAGCAATCACTTCATAAATTGAAGCTAAACATTGTTCTGATGATATTTGGTGCACTGCATCTATGATTCGGTCTGTTAATTGCTCTCTTGAGTTAATTGACACCGAATAAACTTTCTGATTCAAGGTTCCCCATACGAAGAAATCCATGGGTGTCATATCAGGTGATCTGGGTGGCCAAGGTACTACTCCACGTCCAATCCATCGTTGTGGATAATTTATATCCAGCCAAGCCCGAGCAACTCTGCTATAATAAGCTGGAAATCCATCGAGTTGGAACCACATTACAATCCGCTGCTGTAACGGAATGTCATCTAAGTAATTAGAAAAGTCGTTCTCCAAAAAATGTGTAAATGTGAAACCATTCAATCTTCCAGGGAAAAAAATATTGTCCCACCAGTAATCCGTTCCAAATTCCAAGCCAAACGTTAATAGCAAATTCATCCTAAAACCTATTCTCTCTAATAGCTCTGAGATTTTCAAGAGCCCATACATGATAATTACATTGATTAGAAATTCCTCCTCTTGTAAAAGTAGCTTCATCGGTCCATATAATTTTTAATGGAAATAAATAATCATCGCGAATTTTGTCAAGAAACCAGTTACTAAAATTCAATCTCTTCACATAATCTTGAGGTAATAAATTCTGAACTTTTTGAAGATGCTATGGGTAGCGATTATCACCTTTCAAAGTTCGCCATATTTCTTGCCGCGATATTGCTAATGCAGCAGATGCTCTTTGGATGCTAGTCTCAGGATTGTTATCGAAGTGGCGTTAGACACAATTTATTCTCCGATAATCTGCTCTTATTGCTGCCTGGAATTGGTCACCTTCATACGTATTAAGAATGACCCAGTCTCTCGTATTCTATTAAAAGTAAACGAAAAGACTCGTCGATTAGGCACTCTTCTATTTGGAAATCGGCGCGCATACTCCCGCACTGCATCTAAAGCATTACCGTTACAGAAACCATACACAAAAATCATATCAGCGTATTCAACATTAGAATATGTATGCGACATTGTGGCTGATGCTATTTACACAAAAATATCTGAGTAACTGAATGAAGACTGATTTAGGAATTATAATCCTAGAAGGAAGCTAAAATGTAAACAAATAAAAGAATGTAAAGGATAACATTAAGTGTTTACATATCTCACTGCCAAGCCTGATGAACTTTGAAAGGTGATAATCGCTACCTGTAACATTTTGTTTTGTTTCTTTTTTTTTGCGATTTCTCTCTAAACTAAGAAAAAACAAGCAAATCTCTAAAGGACTTTCTGTCTTACAATTAGTTTTGTCGGTCCCCTATAAGTTCCTGAAGTTCTGCCATTTAAATTCGGGAAACCCTGTATAACAAGGTTTTGAATATTAATTTATTTCCATAGTTCTACTACAAATAAAACACTATTATTCATATGATATTGTTAGCATTAATCATTGAAAAACATAAAATAAAAGAGAGAAATATATTTTATTTTCACTCTTTTCGGTTCATAAAATCCAGGAATAAAGTGGTTATTTTGATAAGCTGTAGCTAGCTGAGCTCCTGCCGACAATAGCTCCCGGGATATTGGCTTTGAGATGCAATATTCATTTGGACCGTATCATCTCCTCGGAGTTGTGTTAAAGCCGATTTTTTTTTTTTTTTAACAGATAAAAGAAAATATTCGGACAAGTGCGGTTTTGTTTTCAAATCCTATAATGTAACAAGGCTAAAAGCTTTTGCTGATTCTATGTACATGTATCCTTCCGCCATATGAATGTAAAGTAAAATTAAAAAGATTTAAAAATCGTAATGAAAATTAATCATTGCCAGAAAATATTTGCAATCCAATATATCGTCTTATAAAATTTGAAACATCCTAATAATTTCGTAAGATAAATAAAGGTGAATATTTTCAACATGGGTATGTCTTTATGCTGAGGGTATATATTTTTTAGTGTAACGTTTTTCAACATCAACCAAAATGTAAAAACTTGACACGCTCCAGATGTGTTAGTGTTGCTTGGATTAAAAATAAAACAAGAATGTCCTGATTAGAAATTTAATGCAACATATTTTTGTTATATAAATTTTGTCACTAGGACCTACCGTTTAGTAGCTGTATTGGTTGAATGAATAAAACCATGGTTTAAACCACTGTTTTTTCTCTACTTTGTTTATTTCGAGTAATTATTACAATTAGGATTAATGAATTAATACTCACTTCTATTGGGAATATATTATTAGAATACTAGTTTCGAATGCTAAACATTCTACAGTTCTGAAACATGCAACATTTTCTACACATCAGAACCTTAAAATGAAATAATATTTTCATAAAAAGTAACAGATAATAATAAAAAAAAAAAAAAAAAGAGCAGTAAAAAGAAATTACAAAAAAATGTCTTGAATAAAACAGAAAATTTATATAATAATTTTTTACAAAAACAAAGAAATGTCTTGAATATAAACTGTTCATAATTATATTTTTTACAAAAACCAAGAAATTTATAACAAGTAAAAAGTAAAAAGTGGCTATTGACAGTCTCTGGAGGACAGGATCTGGGTGGATAGTAGGTGTTTTAAGAAGTGGTATTCGAAAGTAGAAAGGTTAATTGAATGAGGAATGTTAAGAGGGAGGGAGTTCCAGAGAGAAGAGGATCGGTTTACGAAAGATCTGTCGAAAGTGGCTGAGCAATGAGCAGAAGTATGCAAATCCGATTGACGGAATCGGGTTTGGCGGCTAAGAATCGAGGATATGAGTTGAAGGAGTTCGGAAATGTAAGGTGGGTGATGGGATTAAACGGTCTTTTTCAGAAAGGATGCCAGGAAATACTGGCGACGGTAGGAAGGAATAAGCCACTTTAACTCTGCATAAAACTGCGAAATGTGGGTGCTTCTCGGGATCCCGAAAATTAAACGGATAAAACATTATATATCTATATAGTCTTTTGATTCATATATATATATATATATATACACACTATATATATATATATATATATATATATATATATATATATATATATATATATATATATATTATATACAGTATATATTATAAATAAAGTATTTAAAACTGTAAGACAAGAAACCAAACATTGGTACTCACCTGAGAAGATCTAACAGATATCTGAAATATATCCATCGTGAAAAGGGTTGGTCAGGGGATAATCTACCTAACATAGTGCTGATGTGTTAAAAATTTTGTATGTTTTAGAACTGAAGATGAAAGTTTATGGAATTCCCAACCCACTGTAAAGCTGCTTCCCTTACTTTATAAAAAAATAATTTTTTTTCACACCTTGGAGAATTAGTCTTCCGGAAATATGTAAACAATTGAGTTTACATTTAGAATTATTTTATTTTTTTCAAATAAGATTGTTTTTAATGTTTTTTTGTTTTTTCTTGTCGACAATATATATGGAAATTACTGAAGCATTTAATTTGTAAATTTAAGACTGGACAACGGTACCTGTAATAGTGCATTATTATTTTTCTTAGGGGACAGTAAGTCCCAGAATGAATTTTATATTTCATTTCAAATAAGGCATCCGATTACACAGGTCTGCAAAACAAATTTTATTTGTCAGCTGCATGAGATATTTTAACTAAATTATATGTTTTAAAATGCGCTGATTTCAGAAGTGATGTCTATTTTTTTTCTATCACATAAGTGTTTTTTGCTAATTCAAACACAAAAAATTGGTAAAAGAACTCGTTCATTGAAATTGTTTATTCGGGAATTATGTACATAGATATTTAAAACAGTCCCCATCCTTTTTTAACGGTTTTACAACTTGTTTCATTAACCCCAATTTGATATAGAGAGGGGGAAACAAAACCTTTTCTGGTGGTACCAAAGTAGTATTGGTAACATTTTTCTCTCCAGGTTTTAAAGTTTCTCGGAGTGGCCAATCACTTTTAGTCCAGTGCTGTTCTCTGGCTCTACTATCCCACAAGCATGGGTATTTATTATAGCCTGCCTGCTGACCCAAAAGCATCGTGAGTGAGTAACATACATATAATAATAAACCTAGTACTACAAAACACGTAAAAAACTATGTGATAGAATTTTATTAATATTTTTCCTGTTTTTGGGAGGTCAAAATCTATAAGAAAAAGTTTTGTTTTATGTTTTTTTTTATATACAATTATTAAAATTTACAACTGTACAGAATATATAAATCTAGTTAATGTATTGACAACGATTATAACAACATGTTAAAACTTGATAAGAACTACTTATCAGTAGCACTTTATTAAAACTTCTACACTAGAAAGTCTCTAGACCATCATCGTTTCAGACGCCTCGGAGGATATTCAAGAATGGAGTGGGAAGCAAGTTGAGAAAGTAACGGATTTGAGTGATTATGGAGCTTAGTATGAAAGGATAGGTATCTGGTGTGGGCTAAATAAGCAACATATGGAACATTAAGATCTTTATGGATAAGTTTATTGGTGACAAATTATGGAGCATTGAGGATTTTACGAAGGATTTTGGATTTTAAGGATTGAATACGGGATGAATTATATGGTTTAGTGGAGCCCCAAAGCTCAACTCCGTACGTCCAAATAGGTCTAATCACAGTCATGTATATGGGTCTTTTGTAATAAATTGGGAGCTTTGAACGTTTGTCTAGTAAATGTTGAAGTAGTCCGAAACTACGGGCAGTTTCTTGTCATTTTAGTCTTGTATGTGGATTCCAAGTTAGTCGTTTGTCCAAGTGGTAGTCCTAGGTAGCGTATCTGTTCAACAAGGATTAGTGGAATGTCATTAAAGGATACTGTAGGACAGGAGGTCGTAGGTTTACGACGAAGGGTAAGGTTATTTGATGGGATTTGTCAGGATTTATTTTGATTCTCCATTTTTGACACCATTCTTGAAGGTTTAGGATATGGGATTGGAGTGTTTGAGAGGCAATGAAGGGATCATTGTTTACTGATAACACACATGTGTCATCAGCGTAAGTGATGAGGACAGTGGTAGGATGTGTTGGGATATCAGCTGTATTAGAAAATGTTTAAAAATCCTATTCAGTTTTTTAGTCACAGACCTGTGTTATTTGCAGAGTTACTCTATCATTTGTTAATCTTCTGATGTGTCCGTAAAATTTCAACCACCTTTTTCTGCTATCTATTTCCATATTTGAGTTACATTAGACGACTTAATTATGTTTTTTTGAGGTACCAGAATCATATGTATAGGAATAATATTGTATTTTTTTATTTACTCTTGTAACTTATAGGTGTTATTTATAATCGCCAGGGATTAATGGTATTCTTATAGGATTAGTTTTCTCAGAATTAGGTTTATTTTATTCTTTTTTCTATAAATTTGTAATAACTATCCAAAAATATCTCTAAATTGAGTAACAACCACTGAGACTCCCAGAATAACAAAAATACTACAGATTGCAGCTTTGCGATAAGAGAGACTAAAACTGGACGTATCCATTACTCTCCGGCAAATTAGTTGCGGGGCAGTTAGTATTCCCGATGTTTGCTCAACGTTGTAAAAATAACAAGCCTTCTCTGTTTGCCCCCTCCCCTTCCCCCAGAGCTCGGCTATTGTTTTATTCATGACTCCGCTCAGTTATCGCCGGTTTAACTGAGGCTTATATAACGCCGGCCGTGTCCCCGGAGGGCAGTATATCTTATTGTACATTTGTCAGCTGTGTCGTAATGAGTCACGGCCATTTAAATCGTTTCAAGGCCTGATAAAAAAGATCTAACGGCTCTTGTATAATAGATCATACAATTATGCACTTATTAGCATTAAGGCTATTATAAAACATTTTTTTTTTAATCTTGTTAGGTAGAAAGCACAATTTTTAATCTATAATCTAGCAAAGGTAATGTTAGTTGTGTAAGCATTCTTATTATTATTACTTTAACTAACAGATTATGCTAATGAGCTCTTAACCTTCCACTAATCACGCCAATTTCCACAAAACACCCTGTTTCTTATCCGTCTTATCTAAATTTTATATTGAATCTTATAAATAAAATATTTTGACCATTCTAAATTTATAATAGAATATATGTAAAGCATATTACCCAAGTAATGACATTTTTAAAGTAAATGAAAACATGTATATGATCGAAAATAATGAAAAACAAATTTATAACTAAATATATATATTTTTTTTTACAATATAGTCCAATCAATGAACACATTTTAGAGTGCATGGAATATGCAATAATGTTTGACTTTATAGCTTCGGTAGGAATAGTTGGAAGGTAAACATACTAAAAGTCCCCGCCACTGGGGGAAGGGGAGAAGTTCTATTTTTTTTTGTTTTTCGATGATATCTCGATAACGGTTGACTCTAGAAAAATATGTTTCAAATAAACATAAAATCTAATTAAATTACTATACAATTTAGTATATATAAATTTGTCGTAATTCAACTGTTTAGGAGATATATGTTATTGAAAATTGGAAAAAAAAACAAATGTCACCTCATTTTTTGTCAAACTTTTGCTTCTTTTACGCTTCAAAATCGTTTCTCAAAAAAAAAACGTCATCATAAAAGTTGTAGAGCATTAAATTTACTTTAATGTCATATATATGTTTTTTGGTATTTGCTTCAAATGTTTAACAAAAAGTGAGTTAAAAATATTTTTTTCTAAAATTGTCGATTTTTAATAACGTATGTCTCGAAAACTGTTGGAATTTCTACGAATACGTATATAATTAATTTTATAGGATATTAATGAGCTTTAATTTTGATCTGCTACATATTTTTCTAGAGTCCACGGTTTTCGAGAAATAAACGAAAAACAAAATTTGGACCTTTTCCCTCCCCCCAACTTTAGCTCATCCCCCACGGGCGGGGACTTCTAGTATGTTTACGTTCTAACTACTCCTAACGAAGCTGTGAAGTCAAAAATTGTTGCATATTTCATGCACTCTACAATAACCCTCATTTCAGCACACCTTGACTAGACTAATATTACAGTCAGATATAATTATTTGCATGTCTAAATTGGTTGTTTTTACGAGCAATTATTGCAGACATTATTTCTTTACGAATAAAAAAAAAAAAAAAATCTAAAAATCCTCAGCCTTCTACACCTCCCCATCATATCTAGTGATGCCCCGTTCCGACTAAAAAGTGGAATGAGATTTTACGTTCCGTTCTACTATTGGAACCAGTTCCATTTTTTGTTCCACGTCAATTTGACTAACATAGGTAGTAGTATGTACCATGCATTTTCATTACATCCTTTTTTTGTGACTTCGAACTGCTAACCTCCTTCTTTTTTATAATTAAAAATTGTATAGGTACTATAATATTAAGAAGCTTAAATAGCTAAGTATACTTATTTAAAAAATGAATGTTTTATTTTTTGGGGGGGGGAGGGGAGCTAGCTAGCATAGTACACTATTGATCGAGAATCGTCTAACTATATTGGTTCCGAGAAAAAAGGAGTAATCAATTCATGAGACTGCTCCTTTAGCTTTTAAACAAATAGCAAAAAAAAAAAAAATTAATTACATATTTAATAAAACCTTGAAAGTTTCATATCTCTAAATCCGACAGAAGAAGCCGAGCTTCATCGATAGAATAGAAAATTTCAAAGAAAGCGGTTTATTTTGATGCCCATGCGCGGGGTGGTGGAGCGATGGAGAGGGAGGAGGGAATCAACAGCGGCTGGATCAACGCAACAAAGCAGACGGAACGACCTTGGGTGGAACGAAACCAGAGATGCAATCTAAACTCTACTAAACCGGGGGACGCAACTTGGAACTGTTTCCAGCTTTGAACCGGTTTGGAACGAAACCAGATATCTCTTGTTGTTAGTTTTCGTTCCAGGCGGAACGAAAAATTTGGGCGATTTGAATTGAGAAGGGCCCTAGAGCCCAACTTAATAGCCTTGGATTTACTATCATTCAGTTTCAATTTATTATTAATGGTCCACCAGGATATTGTGTTAAGACCAGCTTGCATTTTTTTGGTAGCTTCCTGCAGTTTACTAGGGAAAAAGGAAAGGTAAATTTGTGAGTTGTCAGCATACAAATGAGGAACAATGTTTTACGAGGGGATAAACGTCATTAATGTAGGAACTAAATAGATAAGGTGATATTGAGGAGCCTTTGACCACACCAGAGGCGATTGGGAGGGGAGAGGAAGGGAAAGGTTAGGATTTGGACTATCTGGTTGCGGTCAGGTGATTCTTTCTCGACACTTTTAGGCAATCAGCTGGATTCGATATTATGTTTGTAGGATTCTTTTACATTTTTAATTATTTTTATTTTTTAATTTAATGAGGGAAGTATTAATTATTTTGAATGTTTTCAATCCGTGGACTGAGTCTGTTGGTTCAAAATGTGTAAATAATCTATATGAAGGAAAAAAAAAAAGTTTTTGTTTTGTGTTTGTAGTTTTGTTTTTGTGGTTTACAAAGAATATTGTATATTTTATTTTATATTTAATTCAGATGTCCATTCTGTAAAATTATTTTGGAGCTGAACTCCATTATACCTCCTTAGGGAGAGGCTGTTGTTACAAAAAATGATGCTAATAAAGCTTTATTATTATTATTATTATATTATTATTCTGTGGGAACCCCTAAAACTGGAAGATATTTCTCGAATTTTCCAGGAGCTAGACGAGGAAGAAAAAAGAACCGGGCAATCAAATCATAATTCGAATTGAAGTAAAGAGGAAGTAGAAAATATTCTAGATCATGATACAGAAACTGATGTTGAAGGTAGTGATATGATTAGTGATGGGTCGTTCTGGGTGGAACGGAAATTGAAACTGGTTCCAGCTTTGAACCGGTTTGGAACGAAACGAATCGCCCAAATTTTTCGTTTCACCTGGAACGGACACCAACGACAAGAGATCTCTCGTTTCGTTCCAAACCGGTTCAAATTTACCTTTCTTTTTCCCTAGTGAACTGCAGGAAGCTACCACAAAAATGAAAGCTGACCTTGACACAATATCCTGGTGGGCCATTACTAATAAACTGAAACTGAATAAATTGAAACTCTGAATGATAGTAAATCCAAGGATCTCTATTGTGTTTGGGCTCTAGGGCCATCCTTCTCAACTCAAATCGCCAAATTGTGTTGGGCTCTAGGGCCCTTTTTCGCCCAAATTTTTTCCACCTGGAACGGACACCAACGACAAGAGATCTCTCGTTGCGTTCCAAATCGGTTCTAATTTACCTTTCCTTTTTCCCTAGTGAACTGCAGGAAGCTACCACAAAAATGAAAGCTGGCCTTGACACAATATCCTGGTGGGCCATTACTAATAAACTGAATGATAGTAAATCCAAGGCTATTGTGTTGGGCTCTAGGGTCCTTCTCAACTCCAATCGCCCAAATTTTTTTCGTTCCACCTGGAACGGACACCAACGACAAGAGATCTCTCGTTTCGTTCCAAACCGGTTCAAATTTACCTTTCCTTTTTCCCTAGTAACTGCAGGAAGCTACCCAAAAATGCAAGCTGACCTTGACACAATATCCTGGTGGGCCATTACTAATAAACTGAAACTGAATGATAGTAAATCCAAGGCTATTGGGCTCTCCCTACCTGATCCCTAATTTATCCTTAGATAACAATCCCATAAATTCCACACTTCCGTTACGACCTCATTGTCTTTGACCAAACCCTTTCATGGAAAGATCATGTTTCCCCTATTATCCGGAGAACAATTTCTACTCTTCGACTCCTAAACCGCTACCGTAAATTTCTCCCTCAATCAACTCGTCCTACTATTGATTTCTTTCCTCATATTCCCCCATTTTGATTTTGGTAGTGTGGTGTACGGAGGTCTCTCGGGATCTTCTGGAACTTCATCATTCCCATACCTTCCATCATTCAATCTAATAGTCATATCAATGAAGAAATATTTTTTACAATGAAATGAATATTCAGAATATAATATTGATTTTGTATAGCAATATTTTAGTACTATTGCACTAAATTTGTATAATTGGTTTTGGCATAATTATATTATTTTATCAGACAAGATACATTATTTTTTCCGTATAATTTATATTTCTTACCTTTTTTTACTGTATTTTTTCATTGATTTTTTTTCTCCTATTTTTGTTTTTCGTTTGATATTTTAAACCATTTATTGTTAATTTTATTACTTTAAATTGCAATTTAAATTTCCTTTCAATTGCTTAATTTAATTTTTCTAGCTTTTATTATATTTCTAAATTATACATACGGCTGCTAGGCCGCCATTAATTGTTCATTATAATTATTCTTAAGGGGCAATGGCCCCAGAATAAAATTTATTTTCATTTCAATTCAAAAACGAGAGCGGTCGCTTGTTGTACTTTGTGTAACAACTTATAGAGCGAGAGCCCGTGAACCCCAGACCTTCGTTATTTTATAAAAGATGAAACTTTGTCAGTGCATGCTCCCAATAGAGGTAAGAACGATGGGCCATGAATGAAGTTCGGGTAATCGTGGCCTTGGCAGGTAAACGGTGCTAAAGGTGTGTAAAATACCAGTCTACTATCGTCAATTGATTTTTTGATATAGCGTGATATTTTTGATATTTCCTTCAGAAATGTACTTACGTTATAGTATAAAAGCTGACTTTTTATATAAAAAGCTGATTTTTACATATTACTCGGGCAATGATTATATGATGTTTCCTCATCAGCCAGACACTTACCATCGTGGCAACCCCCCACCAGACACTTACCATCGTGGCAACCCCTTGCCAGACACCCTTAATGCTCATTTATTTGTAATTGTACTTACGTTATAGTATAAAAGCTGATTTATATATATATTACTCGGGCAATGATTAGATGATGTTTCCCCATCAGCCAGACACTTACCATCGTGGCAACCCCCTGCCAGACACTTACCATCGTGGCAACCCCCTGCCAGACACTTACCATCGTGGCAACCCCTTGCCAGACACCCTTAATGTTCATATATTTGTAATTAAATAGTAATTATTATTTAACTATACCAAATATAATAATAATAACTTTAGTTGTTAATTAACATGTTCTTGTACAAATATAAACAATTTATGTACGTAATTCTTGTGAGTCGCTGACCGCACATGTTATTAAAGTTGCATTTTAATAGATTGTTGAGTATTATCTCATTTGATTGTTTTATAACTTTTACCTTTACCTTTGCAACTGCTGCTATATAATTATGTATACTTAACAAAATAATAGAAGATTATTTTAGCTGGTGTAAACACGCACTGAGTAATAAACAATACATGTGCAGTAAAATACAAGAGCGTGGTGAAGGATCGCGACAGACATCACTCACTATCTCACTCCCACCCAGCCATATGTATCTTGCCCGCGCGTGCTAATACAGCTACCCTACATGCTTGTCTGGCAAGGGGTTGGAACTGTCAGAACGGTCTGGCTGGTGAGGAAACATCATCTAATTATTACCCAAGTAATATATATAAACATCAGCTTTTATACTATAACGTAAATACAATTACAAATAAATGAACATTAAGGGTGTCTGGCAAGGGGTTGCCACGATGGTAAGTGTCTGGCAGGGGGTTGCCACGATGGTAAGTGTCTGGCTGATAAGGAAGCATCATATAATCATTGCCTGAGTAATATATATAAAGATCAGCTTTTACACTATAACGTAAATACAATTACAAATAAATAAGCATTAAGGGTGTCTAGGAAGGTGTTGCCACGATGGTAAGTGTCTGGCTGATGAGGAAACATCATCTAATCGTTGCCCGAGTAATATATATAAAGATCAGCTTTTATACTATAACGTAAATACAATTACAAATAAATGAGCATTAAGGGTGTCTGGCAAGGGGTTGCCACGATTGTAAGTGTCTGGCAGGGGGTTGCCACGATGGTAAGTGTCTGGCTGATGAGGAAACATCATATAATCATTCCCTGAGTAACATATATAAAGATCAGCTTTTATACTATAACGTAAATACAATTACAAATAAATGAGCATTAAGGGTGTCTGGCAAGGGGTTGCCACGATGATAAGTGTCTGGTGGGGGGTTGCTACGATGGTAGGTGTCTGGCTGATGAGGAAACATCATATAATCATTCCCTGAGTAACATATATAAAAATCAGCTTTTATACTATAACGTAAGTACATTTCTGAGGAAATATCAAAAAATCACGCTATATAATTGACGATAGTAGACTGGTATTTTACGCACCTTTAGCACCGTTTACCTGCCAAGGCCACGATTACCCGAACTTCATTCATGGCCCATCGTTCTTACCTCTATTGGGAGCATGCACTGACAAAGTTTCATCTTTTATAAAATAACGAAGGTCTGGGGTCCACGGGTTCTTAGTCAATTAGGACTTAGGAGACCTTTAAGGTTGTTTTATATTATCCGGCACGACACGTAGCGGTCCTTAACGTTTCAGACAAGACAAATATTATTATAGTTAATTTTAATGTGTCTGCGAACATATAGCGGTTCGGATTCGGTAATACATGGCACGTTTCAGACAAGACATTAAGACATTTATCGAAAAGAATATTTTGTCGGAACCGGCTTTTAACGGGCCGCGTCTTAATATGCCTTCTTTGTAGTACAATTTACTTTTCGAATCCGACAGTACAGTACTGCTATGTATCACGTACATGTATGCAAAATTGGATGTTGAAAAATTAATTAAGAGCGTAAGGAGTAAGATTGAACATTTTATATCAATATAAGAATATAAAAACAGAAATTGAATATATGCAATTACTAAAAAAAAAAAAAAATAATCAAAACAATTTGTACAAATTTCTACTCGAAGTTCAGAGCATGTCCGGTTTCCAAATTTAATGCATGATTTCTTGACTTTTTTATCTTTATTTCTTAGACAAATAACACACCTGGACTGCTTTAGTAATTTGGATTGAAAAGTCTTCTTCTTCCTTCTTCGTTTAGTGGTTGTTTCTTTCCGAGAGTTTCAATTATATCATAGCTGAACTATCGAGCCAAATTTATTTTTCTAGAAGTCGCTCTATATGCTCTGTGAAAAGATTAGTAGTAAAGTTTTTAAAAAATTCCTTCCTTTTTGCATGGGCCACATTGTCAAATGTATCTACTCCTCTTGCGGCATTATAAAATTCTTCTTGGTAGTGTTATTTATACATTCGCTATTTCTGATAATATAAATACACTATGTATTTGTCTGAACCGTGCTGTGTCTGATCCGCTACGCGTCGTGTCGGATAATATTTAAAAAAAAAAAAAACCTGTACTACTTACAACCCATGAATGGACCCGGGTTCTGAGCCAACGGTTGTGAAAGGAGGTGGTTTAGCCAAAATTCACGCTCAACCGCCAGATTTTTCCCCCATTTAAGGGTACCCACTTTTTAAGACGCTGGGTGTGCCCCAGGAGGGTCTCCCGACCTCGGATCCGATCCACAGATGTCAGAAATGACAGAATATAAATTTCCTGCCTTCAGTTAAACTCGAACTCGGGCACGGGAGTTTGGTAATCAAGCGCCTTACCCACTTGTGCTACCGCGCCTCCCGGATAATATAAAACAAGCCTAAATATTTTCCGAACACGAACCTACTCCTCCTATCACAATGAAAAATTACTGCTGCAAATTGAGGAGTATCTTGAGGAATAGCTAAAGCCAATTTTCGTAGAAGCTCACCGGAGGCAAGAGAGGGGAAAAACAGGTCGGGTGTTGTACAAAATACAACTGCGCAACCGGTAGAAGAAACAAACCTTATTATTGAACTGTCTAAAAATAAATGGAGATGAAGCAAATTACGTTAACAGTAAAAAGGTTTGGGCAAAATTTAATCATAGTTTTTTTTGTCAACAATTTTTCAGGAATCAATGACCTTATTGATCATTATAAAATCTTATACTCTTTTAGTCGATTATTTATTGAACTAATGATCATTTGCCTAAATGATTTTTTATTGTTAAATTAGAAAATAGATTCCAGGAAATTAGTTGTCAAATAACTATGATGAGTGCCCAACTCTGACAGCGAACATGTTAACCGAAAGGAGTTGACCATAGCAGACTTAACCGTAATATTCAATAATGTTTAAAATATATATTCTGAAATAAAGTTAGAATAATGTTACGCACAAGGATTTCCATAACAACCTATACTACAAGAACTGATGACACTAAACCTGCCATGATAGGTCTCCCAATAAAACCAAAGTTAACCTGAAAGATCACCAATTTTCGCCTAAGAAAAACGATTGCTGCCATTTCTAAACACGGATCAAAATGGCAGTGTTCAGGAACTTTTTTTTTTTCCCAACGGATCTTTTAGTTGGATTGTTTTGGGGTGCAGAATCCGAATCTGAAATTCGTTACCACTGAAGCCGACGGTATCATACCCCAAAACGCCCGAAATAGCAGTTATTTTCAGAAAATTTTAGCTGGAACCACCAACTATGAAAAGAAAAAAATTCCGAAACCGTACCATTTTTTGAAGATGTGGTCTTGGAAACAGTGCGGGGTTTATAAGCTCGCTGGCGTGGATATTTTACGAAATTTAATCAAAGTATCATATATATAGAATCTAAATGAAGAAAACTAATTTTGGATCGGACATATATTTTCGTAGTTAAAGTGGTAAATGTGTCAAAAAAACTTGGATTTCACAATAGTACGGGTATTTCGCCTGAGTAATTAAAGTGACTTGATTATAGCTTCATGTACTAAATAAAGATTCTAATAGTAAATTAAACCAGCTTTTAGATGAAAAAAATAAGTTTTGGAGTATTAATAAATTCGGAGCTATACCCAAATCAGTCCCATTTCTCTGCTAAAAAACGTCTCTTTTAGCAGAGAAATGGGACTGATTGCAAGTTAGCCAATCTCTTCAATGTTCCCAAGACCTTAACTTCGAAAAAAAACGTACGATTTCGGATTTTTTTTTTCCTTTTTCATTTCGTAGGTACTTCCAGCTATAATTTGCCTTATAAAGACATTCTTTGAAAAACATTTTGTTGTCTTATTATAAACAAAAAAAGAAAATAACCGCTATTTTAGGTATGAAGCCGACGGCTGCCGTGGAAGGAAACTTCATATTCAGGTTCAGTAGCCCAAAAAAACATTAGGATCCGTTGAGAAAGAAAGTTTGGCCATTTCTTTTTCTGATAACGGCCTACTGGGGCCTTATTTTACTTGCTGACGCCATCTTAATCCGTGTTTGGAAACGGAAGCAGTGGTTTTTCTTACACAAAAATTGATGATCGTATAGACAATCATTCATTTTTTTGGTAGATTTATCATGACAGGTTTACTGTCGTCGGCTCCTGTACTACTGGTTAATGTTTTACAGGCTTCAATAAAAAAAAATAAACACCGCTTTCAAATTAACCCTCGTGTGGTCCTCCACTGCTCTTAATATGTATTTGTTTGGTTATGGATGAATATGACGAGCCTAGAGTCTGCAAAGGGTGGCTAGGGGGATAGTCTCAGTACCTCTGTTAGTTGCTATTTGATATTGTCGGTCTGTAATTCCCATTTTTTTTGGTGGCTACAATTGTCCTCCACCTGACCTTTCATTTTTTTTGACAACATTAGCAAAATTAATACAATTAGAGTTTGTTATAATTACATTGAATGCCCTCTACTGATATTTTTGAAGTACTGTGCTATTTGAGTGAATTATTTCGTTTGTCATCCACGTGACATTCCCCGTAATTATTATTTTCAACTTGGTATGTGTTGATAATGATCTAAGTACTTTTTTTACATTTCATTATTTTGAGTAAATGTTTTATTTCTCTTATCCTTTGTAAAGTATTTTTGAAAGTAAAGAGATTAAAAAAGATGCCTATGCTAAAACACCAGAAAACTTAGTGGATGACTATTGTCATCCGCGCGACTTTACTTGTACGCGACCACTCAAGGGTTAAATTCGAATGAATTATTATAATGGATAGTTTTAGCGTAAGCAATTTAATTTTCATTTTTAGCATAATCTTCACATTTTCGGGATGTATTTTGTATTATATTGTATACAGTTGTAAATTTCAGTAATAAGTTTTAAAAACATTTGATTATAATTAAAAATAAATATTTATCTTTGTTATTATAATGTGGAAGTCGACAGCTATGATCCAAGGTCTAAAGAGGAAATTAAATAAAGCAGTGATAAAGCTCTAATTATTTTAACAATGTTTGATAAAGTTGAAATGGTGCTTTTATCTTGATTTATTATATTATTTGTTACAATTTTGATTACAGAATTCCGACGTCTTCTGTCATTGCACTCTCTCAAAAAATTAAAATACCTCTTTGGCTTATGTGACTTTTATTTGGAAATCACGTGCAATTATACTGTATTATTGTAATGTCTAGCTTTTTTTCTTACTTTTACACTTTGGATATTGATAAAATTAAAAACCAGAAGCTTCCACTTTACCATCTTCTCACGTTTTCAGTCATGTCGTACATACCAAAAGAAAGAACAAATTCAAAATGAAAACAGATCCAAAAATGTATTTTATTATTAGGCTTATTTATTATATTAGACTGCAATAAGCCATCCCTATTTCTAAAAAAACAAGGATATATTTTTAATTAATTGTCTTGCTGCGAAAATTAAATCTATTGTACTTCCATTTCTACGAAAACGACTGTTCTATTTCTTCGCTTAACTGATTTTTTATTTTATCTCTTATCCTGTTTAATATACTCTTTTCGAACATCGCAACATGACAAATTCGTCTTTATTCCTTTATAGTTCGCAGACTAAATATGTTTAAGATCCAGATAATATACACTTATACGTGTACAAAGATCCAGTAAAATTTGGGAAATTTATTAAAATTAGTACTATCATTAATTCACACAATTTTTTTTATACAGAACTGAAATGAATTTATCAATGAAAAAAAACAACAAATAAATTCTTCCCCTGAACAAACACAGCTGAGTCCGTGATTAGAACTAGTAATGTTGCTCAGATATCCGTTCTTCAATTTCAATCTATACAGGCACCTAGTTAAATAGAACTTTTTTTAAAAGACCAAATAAAATTGCTTAAAAATGATAAAAAACTTGATCAATTTTATTTCCAATTTAATAAAATTTCAGACTGATGACCAGATGAAGCTGGATACAAACAGAAGGACATCAAACTTGTTTTGTTTTTTAAATTTATTCCTCAATAAACTTGAGGCAAAAAAAAAAAAAAAAAAAAAAAAAAAAGTTACATTTATGCAGCTTTTATTGATTTTTAAAAGGCCTTTTACTCTATTAAGGAAAACCTGCTTTGGAAGAGATTATTTTCGATTAATTTTAAAGGGAAAATTATCCGAATAATGAAGGAAATATAGGACAACGCAGTTATGCCAATAAAAATTGATCGAAACCTATCTGAAGAATTGGATATTTCTTTAGGCCTGTTTCTGGGAGAAAGCCTCAGACCGGCACTTTTTGTTTTATTCATCTAGGATATTGTAAAAGTCTTCCAAGAGAAGGGTGCAACTGGCATTTGTATTGATAAATCTAACGAGGTCATTATGTTACTCCTAGCTGATGATATTGTGCTTTTTAGTAACTCATGGCATGAAGCACAAAAGAAGTTGAAAATATTGGAGCAATACTGCAGTATTAACTCTCTGACCCTGAATCCAAAGACGTCAAAAATTGTTGTATTTCATAAGAGCCTAAGGATGAAAACGCTAATGCCGCTGGCTTGGCAAGATGGGATCTTGGAATACACCAAACACTACACTTATTTAGGTGTTCCGTTTTCTTCATCAGGAAAGTTCTGTAAAGCCTCAGAGCATTTTATACAGAAATCATCTGTAGCATGTGCAAAGGTTAAAGAAATACTTAGAAAAGGTAACAGTGATATATGGGAAACAAAAACAGCTCATTTCCAAGCCCTGGTTTCCTCAACTCTGATGTATGCTGCTGAAGTTTGGGCAGTAAGATAAATGGAACCAATTGAGGTTATTCAATCCCGATTTATAAAGTCACTCTTCTTCTGGCAAAGAAACACTCCCAACTTCACAGTACGGCTAGAAACGGGTCGCTACCCAATTAAAGTACTTCTTATAAAAAAACTAATGAACTTGTGGACAAAACTCTCAAACATGTCCGAATACAGACTTCCGCGGGTTTCCTTTAACAGGCTTATTGAGCTTGTTAAAAAAAATAAACAAGCACGAATATGACTTCAATTAGGTTACACAAGGGAGATCAATCTTCGAATCACTAGGTTGCAAAGTGGATTTTTTAGGTATTGAGAGAAATTATTTGATACGACAAAAATATGATATTTTGCAAAACATAATGACCCTCCTTTTGTCCATAGATATCAACAGGGCTTTAAATTCAGCCGCAGAAGCCTGCATCTACAGGTATATTAGCAGTTCTAACATTGGAAAACCAGAAAAATATTTATTATTTAATGTTGGCTTCCATAAAGTGAGAATTGTCAGTCAATTAAGAGTTTCCAGCCCGGCAGTCATCAAGCTGTGACCATTTCACTTGAAAAAAAAAATTGTACTTTCTGTGAGCATTTTTTGGAAGACTGCATGAGTCACATGTTACTGCATTGCTCTAAGTTCAATGGGCATAGAAAAACCTACTTGCAGACCTTTATCACGGACACCAATGACAATGCCATTGTTAAAAATATTTTAAAGATTCCTGATATTAATAAAATAAACATTATTTATAATTATATCAGTAAAATATCTAAACAAAATAAAACCAGTATTTAAAATTTTTATATTTATCTATAAAAATTTGTATAAACTTACCAGTTCATTAGTGGACTGAGAAAATACCTATATTTATTTTTTCTATCACTTATTTTTAGGTTAATTTATGTACTTTTATGTATTAAGCGTATTTTTATTTCATTTTCTTTCATATTGTGTAAGTAGATTTAGAATTGTCTGAGAATGTACCGGACTCACATTGTACAAAAATTTTCTTTTATAAATGAAATGAATATCTATCTAATTTATATCTCAAATTGTGACCTTTTCAGATGATCAGATTAAAATGATTATGGTTTCACACGAATTAGCACCACATAAAACATTTAATTCTGGAAAGGTATGCTTATAACACGACTCCTTTCTATAATATTGGGGTTTTACCCATTTTTAGCCATTTTGCCTCACTGTTCTAAAGCAGATTTGTTTACAATACATTGTGTAAATTAATGGATACCTAGTTCTTCTTCCAGAACACATTCTTAAATCCTAGATCACCGTTTTGGATATTAATTACATTTTTTTTTTAATACTAAGATTATGTATCTAAAATTAGTTTCTAGATGGGATCGATAATAACAGTTAACCTTTATCGATAAAAGTAAAAGTTTAAATTTTATATAATAGAAAACATGATGATCTTAAAATGTATTAAGTAAAAAAAGAAATGAACCGATTTACATAAAGCTGAAATATCGATTCCCTTCATGATTACTGACATTTCCAAAAGGTGCTAACAGTTAGTCTGATTTTAGAGAACTTGGATACTGATGTTTCTTTAGTAAAGTTTATTTTAGGGGGGGGGGGGCTTGGCTAAATTATAACTTTAAGATCGGCTAGGCTGATTTTAATGAAATTCGATAATTATGCCACTTTCATACTTAACAACCATTCTTGAAAATAGTAAACAGATCTTTTAACTGTTTAGCAGAGGGAGAGCTAAATTTGTACATAAAAATGTCTATAAGAAATAAATGGTTTTAAATTGTGGGATAGGAAGGAAGTGGCTCTTTAGGAGAACTATTTATGTTAGAACAGTTATTCTGTTTTTATCCTAATTAGATGCTAATGTTTCTTTGGTAAAGTTTCTTTTCTTGAATACGTTTTAGCTATAAGAGCATAAATTCCTAAAATGACTTTGATTTTCAACAATGTAATATAAAAGTTAAACTTTTATTTATACCATTTGAGATAAAAGTTAAAAGATATAATAAATTTTAATGCAAGCCCATTAATGTTATCAACGGCTCATGCAATTTGAAACTGATCAAATTTTAATTTTATTAATTTAGGGGGGTTTATAGTAAGTCCGAAGAACGATGTATTTAATTTTTATCAAACATAAAAATCATATTTCTTTTGAATTTATTAGCAATTCCTAACCTTGATAAAAGCTCTAAAATATATATTCTTTTTTATGGGGGGAAGGGACGGAAAGGTGCAAATCTGTTTTTTTAAATTGCAACTGATTTGCATTTAATTTAGTAATCAAGCTCAAGAATCGCCAATGGATTAATAAGAAATATGATTTTTAAGTTTGATAAAAATCAAATACGTCGTTCTTTTGTGCTACTATAACCCCTCCCTAATAATAATAATAATTTGATAATAAGGTAAAAGATTAACTTTTTTGATTTGGGGGGGGGGGCATATGCATAAATAGTTGTAAATTATATTAGCCGTTGAGAACAGTAATAAAAACTGTTAACACCCTATAAAAATTTCATTAGGTATGAAAGAAATATAATTATCAAATTTTATTCAAATCAGCCGGTACGTCTTTAACTTTTAAAACCATTTATAAATTTTAGTAAGTTTGAAGGAAATATAATTATTAAATTTTATAACTTTTAACTTTTATGTTAAATGATAAAAGTAAAAGTTCAACTTTTATATAAAATTGTTGACCGATACAATTTTTTTTTAACTTTTACTTTTATCGCTACAACTTATATTTAACCGTTATTTCAGAACTTTTATTTTATACCTCTTTTGAAGAAATGTTTTTTGAAACAGTTATTTCGTAACTCTTTTGTTAAAAAAAAAATAACTGTTTCGGTCCCTGGTTTCTAGGATGTTACTTGTTTGTCATTTCCAACCTATATTGCTACAGATCACGAATCTGGTCCCAAGTCCTGAATACCACAACATTCTACGAGTTAATTGGCCAATCAGAGCTTTGTGGCGTCGTTTCTGGCTTTAATCAGTGTAGCAAATGGAAATTGAATTTATCAGAGGACTGACTAACGGTTAAATTAGATCAGTTGAAATTACAGGGGTGATAGAGGTGGTTGGTAACGGAACAAACTACCATTGTGATTGAGAGTTAAAGGCACGGCTCATTGCTTATTGATCTGTTTCTAATCAGTAATTGGAAAATATAATAAGTATCGCTAAGCAATTTATCAGACATTATAAAATAACATTTTTATTAAATAATCTCTTTATTCCAACACGTATAAAAATTTTATTTAGAATTTGAATTGAATAGAATAAAAAAAAAAATAATAATAACAATATATATACTATGAAATAATGTCCCCTCAGGAATAACAATATATACCTATAACGGAAAGATATATCATGCCTAGCCTAAAGATATTTTAAATAAACAATATAAATAAAAGTTAACGCTCATTAAAAGTGAAAAATAATCTTTATCTAAGAAACCTTATTCCTTAGAATATCATGAAAGTACAAACAAAAGAAGATCTGGCTGCGTACATATCAGGCAGCAACTTATATAAAATATATTTTCTTTTTATTGAGTAATTATTACAATCTGCCACAAATGTGGGCAATAAGTAATATAGATTACATTCACACATTATTTACAGTAAAAAAAAAACAACTAAAAAAACCTAATAAAAGATAAAATAAAAAAAAAAAACTATGCTATACATAAATAATATAGATTATAGAATCTACATCTAGGTGAAATATATAAAAAAAAAAATAAATAACAGTAAGTGAAAATAAGATAAAATTAAATTAAAGGTTAAAAATATAATTATATTTTATTTACAATTTACAATCATCCTAGAGGTCCCCCGACCAGACCCGTCCCTCCACTTATGGAAGGACAAGCCAGGCACAGAGAATTCCCAGCTCTTCTCTCTCAGCTGCGTCGCTGAATATAAAAAAACCCAGTGGAGGCTGAGTGAGATATATATATATATATAAAATAAAAGTTCTATATCAGAAGGTCTCAAGGCCATCTTCTTTTAAGAAGCCTCAGATGAGCTCTTCTAGTTTTAATAAAAATTCCATTTTTGCCCTAGATATATTACATTGTCCAAGGAAATAAATTAAACTGAAGAAAGTACTGTCCCAGAGTAACCTAGTTCCCTCCTAGCTTATAATTTTTCAGCAGAAAATTATTTTAATTAACTAAAACTGCATCTCATTTTCTCGCGGATCATCTCAAGAAAGTTTTTTTATTTAAGGGCTTATGGAGTAAATATTAATTAACTTTGAAGTTTTTATTAAATTCCTCTTTATTAACTGAAATTGGGGGGGGGGGGGGAGGTGTCTCTCCTTTTATGAAAATATTTAGACATTTTTAGATATTATCACCGATGCAAATTAAACAAAGTTTACCTTTTTACTTTTATATTGAAATAACGTTAAAATATATTAATGATATTATGAATAAAATATAATTAGGTGTTGTATGTTCTTATGTATATATTCTTATTTATTTTGTTTCTATTACTGAAGATATAAATAAGTATAACTGTACTTAACTTACAATCCAACGTGTGTCGAGTTGTACTTAAGGCTTCTTACGCAGTTTCTGCCTTACTTTCAAGTTCTCGATGTCTGGCTCAAAGTTTATTTTTAATTTTAGTAGTAAATAAGTCATCCCATATCACCGTTGAAAACATACTCATATACAAAACCATCATAAAACCTATCGAAAATCAAACACATTCAACCTAAAGTCCTTCATACTTTTGTATGTGCTCTATAGTTTATCTTCAACAAAACCCTACATAAGATCTCAATATATCATTTATCCTTGACATTATAACCCTTAAATTCTCAAAATTTACTTTATTCCTATATTTATTTATTTTTTTTAAATTACTCATTTTGATTTTAAAGATCGCATGAATGGAGTCTTTGTCATCTATATTACCTATTGCTCTTGAATGAACTAGCTTGTAATTATTCAATAAAAATAAATAACTGTTAGTAGCTGTATTATTTTAAGTTTACATCTATACTACTATATAAAAGGACAAGACATTTTTCGTTTGTGATCATTAACCACGAAAACTACTGTACCAAATTTTAGCTACATCATCTTTTTAGTTCGAGGAAGGTTTAGTTCAATTATGCAATTGATTCCAAAACTAGCCTAGTCCATTTATGGAAATTTTTCACTGCTGGTCCATAATTTTTGAATGGCCGTTTTCAATGAGATTTAACTGATATTGGGAGAAAACCTTTCACACCTAAAGATAATTTAGTATTGAAATTATTTTTTTAAAAATTTGGAAATTTGTCTTGGCTGGTTTTAGAATTTTACACCTCTTTTGATTCCGTTACACTAGAAACAATCTTGCAGCCTATGATGATTTTTTAAGTGAATATATTGTAACAAACAGGGGGTTTCTGACACCAAGATTTATTAATAAAGTAATATGACAGAAAATAATTACGTACATACAGGATAAAATAACTAACACTGGAAATAACTAGAACACATACTACACTATTTTATCACTACACACGCAACACGACGTTTTGTACAAAGTTTCACACTGAACTAACAAACATAACATCAAACATAACCAACTAAAATCATTCTCTTTTTTTTATTACTCTGTCCATGTCAACAAGCAAATTCTCCTTAGCAACGGTGGTAGTTCTCCTTATTACTGTACACTACCCCCTCCTTAGATGCATTCCTCCTGGAACGCTGCGGTTTCCTCCTAGAACGCTGTGCCATCCTCCAGGAACGCTACGACATCCTCCAAGAACGATGCGGTTTCCCCTCGAACGCTGCGGTTTCCTCCTAGAACGCTATGACATCCTCCAAGAATGATGCAGTTTCCTCCTAGCACGCTGTGCCATCCTCCAGGAACGCTACGACATCCTCCAAGAACGATGCGGTTTCCCCTCGAACGCTGCGGTTTCCTCCTAGAACGCTATGACATCCTCCAAGAATGATGCGGTTTCCTCCTAGAACGCTGTGCCATCCTCCAGGAACGCTACGACATCCTCCAAGAACGATGCGGTTTCCCCTCGAACGCTGCGGTTTCCTCCTAGAACGCTATGACATCCTCCAAGAATGATGCGGTTTCCCCTGGAACGCTGCGGTTTCCTCCTAGAACGCTGTGCCATCCTCCAGGAACGCTACGACATCCTCCAAGAATGATGCGGTTTTTCCCCTCGAACGCTGCGGTTTCCTCCTAGAACGCTATGACATCCTCCAAGACTGATGCGGTTTCCCCTGGAACGCTGCGGTTTCCTCCTAGAACGCTGTGACTTCCTCCAGGGACGATGCGGCTTCCTCCTGGTTCGCCTTAGCATCCTATAAGAAAGCTGTTAGTTCCTCCTGGTTCGCCGCAGCATCCTATAGGAAAGCTGTTAGTTCCTCTTGGAACGCTAAGGGTTCATCATGGAACGCTGCAGCTTCCTCCTGGCGTGCTACGGCTTCCATCCGAAACACATTGTGTTCCTCCAGGATTGCTGAATCTTCCTCTAGGAAATCTGTTAGTACCTCCAGAAACTGCGGCTTCTTTCTCGGGACGCACCAATTCCTCCGGGACCAATGCTGCTTCCTCTAGGAAAGCTTCTGCCTCCTCCCGGAACGCTGCTACTTCCCCCTGGAATTCCACTGATTTCTCCAATGTTATATCCTCTTAGTCTTCCTTTTTCGATCTTATCTCTTTGGGCTCTCCATTTTCAAAGCGACCAATTTTTTTACGCGTTTTCATTTTATCTTTGTCTGTCCATATACACTGTAACTCTTATCTGATAAAATTACATTTTGATCTATAACCTTTCTTAGAAATCGTTTTACGTCTCCTTCTTCTTTTCTTTTTACATGACTTATAACAATTATTTTTACCTTTCCAAACATCTATATCAGGGGTGCTCAAACGGTCGATCGCGATCGACTAGTCGATCGCGAGTGCTTTTTGGGTAGATCTCGAGAAGAAAAAAAATTTTAATAAGTAGGTAGGTAACTAAACTACAAAATGTATTACGTAATAAAATAACACTGCTTGCGGCAAAAGGTGGCTTTATCAAAGGAACGCGCGGCACTTGTCAAAGAAAAGCCGTGTTGTTTCTAGACGAGAGACAGTACAGTCTAGTTTCGGGCGGCGCGTTTGACGGGAACATTCGAGACTTTCGTTCACGCCGATATAAATGTTGCGCCTGCAGGAATTGGAGTCATTCTGAATTGTAACTTGATGGCGATCCTACGTCGATACAAAGTTTATTATTAAATAGTGGAAAATGAGTGCAGTGAAGAAATCTAAAACGTATCATTTTAATAAGGATTGGGAGGAAGAATTTTTTCTTTTGTATGGTGAAGGGTAAGTGCATTTGTGTTATTTGTCGTGCGTCAGTTGCAATACCTAAGCGTGGTAACTTAGAGAGGCATCATAAAAACGGTTCATAAAAACTATGAAAAGGATTTTCCGCTACCGAGTGAATTAAGAAAACGAAAAGTAAGTGATTTGATATCTTGTTTGAAAAAAGAACAATCCATGTTCACAAGACCAGCCAAACAATCAAAAGCTGCTACGATCGCGTCATTTAAAATATCTCATATTTTGGCGAAACACAAGAAACCATTTGAAGATGGATCGGTGGTGAAGGAAGCATTTATTGAAGCGGGTGAGACTTTATTTGGAGATTTTAAAAATAAAACAGAAATCATGTCTGCTATTAGAGAACTTCAGTTATCTCGTCCGACTGTCACAAGGCGTATTGAAGTCATGAGTCAGGACATCGCAGATAAACTAAAACATGATATCATGGAATGTACATACTTTTCTTTACAGTTCGACGAATCCATCGATATGACAGACACTGCCCAGCTGTGTATTTTTATTCGGATGGTATTCAATGACATGTTGGCTAAGGAAGAATTTTTGACAATCATTCCTCTGAAGGGGAAGGCCCGTGGCGAAGATATATATGACTTTTTCTTCAATTTTGTAAAAAACTACGAGCTACCAATATATAAATTAGTGTGCATTACAACCGATGGAGCACCAGCAATGACTGGAAACAAAAACGGTTTTGTGGCATTGTGTCGAGCTAATGAAGAATTCCCTTCATTTTTTTCATTCCATTGCATTATACATCAACAAGTTTTGTGTTCAAAAGTTTTAAACACGGAGGAAATTATGGGCATTGCAACAAAAATTGTGAATTCCATCCGTGCACGTAGCTTGCAACGGCGGCTCTTTCAGTTGCAGTTGGAAGATAGGGAGTCAGCTGAACACACTGATTTAGTTCTTCACACGGACGTCAGGTGGTTGAGTCGCGGAAAATTCCTAGAAAGGTTTTCAAGAATTATTGCCCGAAATAACAGCTTTTCTAGACGAAAGAGGTGATGACACTCAGATTTTGAAAAACGAAAAATGGCTAAATGATTTGGCATTTTTGACTGACATCACAATGCACTTAAAACACCGTTAACTTGGAGCTTCAAGGTAAAGGAAAAACTATTATTGAGATGATTAGCGCAGTAAACGCATTCAAAAGTAAATTGCAACTTATGATAGATCAACTGAAAAGAAAGGATCTGAAACATTTTCCGTCTTTGAAAGCAAGGATTCCTCAGTTGAATTATGATACGTATGAGGCTGAATTATCAAATATTTTGGGACAATTCGAAATGCGTTTTTATGATTGCAGTAAATTGGAAAATATAGCATCATTTATGAGTTATCCTTTTTCATGTAAAAAAATTGAGGAATTAGCTACTGAAATAGCAAGTCAGTTTAATATGAACTCATGTTCTGTTGAAAATGAGTTGGTGCAGATTATATCAGATATACATCTCAAAGCTACAGCATCTGATACAAATTTCTGGTGTTTTATATCTGAAGATAAATATCCGAATGTAAGGCAAATCGCCCTTCAACTGACGGCATTTTTCGGGTCAACTTACTTGTGCGAGTCTGCATTTTCTGAAATGAAGATAATTAAGTCAAAATATCGCAATCGACTAACTGACGATCATATGTCATCATGCTTGAGATTAGCACTCAGTGGTTACGTACCATCTTATGAAAAGTATGCTGAGGACATGCAGTGCCACGCTTCAACATCCAAAGCCACTCCTTAGTTAAGTTTAACACCATATGTAACTCTTTTGTTTTGTAACAACAAATAAACTCGCAATTTTGAATAACTATGAGTTTTTTCATTGATATTGTAGAGAAGAACCTAACTAAACCTAACCCAAACCTTGACTAAAATAATGTACCTATATTGTGCAGAAAGCTAATATCTATATATGCTACGGTACACCCTACCTAGGTAGGTAGGGTGTATCGTGTATGTACGACAACCCTGCATCACACACACTTGCAGTCTCAGAGTCGATCGTAAGTAGTCTAAAAATATTGAGGTAGATCGCCAGCAGTTCAAGTTTGAGCACCCCTGATCTATATCTTCAGCTTCCTGGATACTACAATCTACCTTTGTATTTTCCGCTGTCCCATTTTTCTCTTTATGGCCATTAACTTCGATTTCTTCCTCAACTTTTCTTGAGTGTGTTCGTTTTTGAAGAACTATTCCTTCTCCCAAAATATTACAGCTATTTTTCTCAAACTCTTTTACAACGAGTACAGGAACCATTTCTATTTTATCACTAGCCTCGTTATCTGTGTATACCAGGTTGACCGTCAGGGACTCATGCTCCTCCACATTTTCTGTTTCATGAACAGTTTCTTCCCTTTTGTCATCACTCTGTGCAAAAATGACCTGGGATTCGGATATCAGATTTTTAATCCCACCTCTAACTAGACTCTCAGCCACCGTCTCAACTATTTGTTGAAAATTTTTAATTTCTCCATCAGATCTCTCCTGGCCGAACAACTTCTGGGAGAACACGTTGAGACGATGAGAAAACTTCGAGGCAAAGTCGGTAATATTTTCATCCATTTTGTCAGAAAAATGCCTTATAGATTTCGATACATCTTCGAAATTAACTGTATCAGGATCAGTGTCATTAGTAACATAATAATCCCAAAGCCGCCCCCTCAGTGTTGCTTTCGTACCGGTTGCATCGAGTTCCAAGTTTTCAAGTTCTACTTTGAACTCAGCAACCCGCCATTCGTAAATTGACATTACAGGCATTTTGAATTCTTTTCTTTTTTTTTAATAAAATATATACATCTAGTAAATGAGTTGATTATGATTACAATAACATGCGAAACTTGAAAAGAACTACTCATCAGTAGCCCTATAAAAAAAACAAAAAAAAAAAACTTTACACTAGAAGGTCTCTAGGCCATCTTCTTTTCAGACACAGCGGAGGGTTATCGGGAATAGAATGGAAAGAAAGTTGAAGAACTAGTGGATTTGAGTTGTTATGGAGTTTACTGTGATAGGATAGGTATCTGGTTTGGGCTAAATCAGCAACATATGGGACATTAAGATCTTTATGGATAAGTTTATTTGTAACAAAGTAAGGAGCATTAAGGTTTTTTAGAAGGATTTTGGATTGTAAGGATTGGATACGGGAAGAATTGGAAGGTTTAGTTGAGCCCAAAGCTCAACTCCATATGTCCAAATAGGTCTGATAACTGTCATGTAAATGAGTCTTTTGTAATAAATCGGAAGGTTTGATCGTTTGTCTAGTAAATGTTGAAGAAGTCGAAAACAACGAGCAGTTTCCTGCCGTTTTAGTCTTGTATGTGGATTTCAGGTTAAACGTTTGTTTAAGTGGAGTCCAAGTGGATGTCTAAGTGGATCTGTTCAACAGGGGTCAAAGAGGTAGGTTTACGGCGAAGGGTAAAGGTTATTTGGTGGGATTTGCTTGGATTTATTTTATTTCTCCAATTTCGACACCATTAAAGGTTGAGGACACAAGATTGGAGTTTTTGGGAGGCAATGAAGGGATTATTTTTTAAATTCTTAAATTATCTTTGTTAATAAACTTAACCCCACACCTGACACCAATTTGTAACAAACACAGCAGGGTTTTTTTTTAATTTTTTATTTTACAGTTTATTAACAAACAATTAACAAGATAATTAACATGGTCAAACTTACAGAACAGTACTAAATAACATTAAAAACAATAATAACAGCATTCCACTTTTATTTACTACACAATAATCACAACACAAACAAAACATCAAAGCAGAACCAACTAGAATCATTGTCTTTTATTATTATACTGTCCATGGCAACCAGTAAATACTCATTAGCAACGGGGGTAGTTCTCCTTTTTACTTTACAATATGTAGGTACATATTCAATACATACAAAGAGAAAGAGGCCATTCAAAACAGTTACATATGAAAGAACTGCAATAAAGATATTGAAAAAATACCAAAATTGTAAGGCTATTAATATCCAGAGAGAGTTTAGGGTTAATGTCCTCGCAATGAGACCGGCCGGAGATGACAGAGTTAGTAATTTGGCTTTAGTTAGGCTGATCCCCGCCATTGTGGGCTAGTTAGGGCTCATCAGGGCCTGAATAAACCCAGCTCAGGTGAATAGCGTCAGCGCTCCCTATAGTAACCGTCGGCACCTCTTCCCGCCCGATATTTAATTCCCGCCAAAACTCAAGGATTTAATTCAAAAGTATGAGGGTGACTTTGTAAAGAAGTTGGTTTTAAGAATGTAGAAATAAATTCTTACATCATGGTGACCTAGGGTTGGGCAATAGTCGATAGTTATTATCGATATATCGATAGGTAATGCCTATCGATGGTCACTATCGATAGTGTCGACTAAATATTTCGTTATTTTTCGTTTCTGAAGATTTGATTTGTCCATTATTTTTGTATGTTCAAATGAATTAGTTGTTTTTTTTTTCTCTCATCTTTATTTTATAATCTTATAATTTATAATCCTGCAAATTTCAAATAGTACGTAGATAATTGAATTTAATTAAATCAGTTGAAATTCTTTATTGAATAACTTCGGAAAAAAAAAGGAAGCAGCTATAGATAGCAATCGATAGTTCTCAACCGATAGTATCGGCCTATCGATAGTGCTAACTTTCGACTATCGCCCAACCCTATGGTGACCTTTATACTAAACCCTATATTTTGTAAGAAAATCAAAGCCCAATGGGAATAAAATCCATTTTAAGTATAATATTATATTGTCTCTTCTACCAGAACTAAGCTTTAAAAAGTTTTAAGGAGCTATGTATGATTTTTACTTACTTACATGAGTAAAAATGATGTTTGTTAGTTTGGGCTTAACGTCCTTATTCTCTATCTAGGGCGGGAAGGACGGGTCATCCTATACATTACCAACTTATTATAAGGTGGGAAGGTCAATTATTTGTGGGTCCGCTACGAAATAAATTTCCACCCGCCGGATTCGACCCCACGAATTTCAGTACCGAGCAAGCTGAGTCTCTCGCACCAAATCACTCGAAAAAAATTAAAGGAAATTTTCTTTTACTTTATTAAAATATTCCAATTTTTTTTCGGATGATTACATTTCATGTATTCCAATCCACAGAACCTTTTTCCACTTATTTGTCTTATCTGCTTATTCCTCGACTTATCGTTGTCCTCTTGCTGTCAGTCCTCTTACATCCTCAACGTCCAAGTTTTCTTAGGTCTTTCTCTCATCCTTCTATGTTCTGGCTTATAAAGGTTAATAGTATTTTTAGGATTGCACTGAAGCCTTGAGACGACGGATCTATGTCTTTTAAAGCCACAAATCTAAATTAAAAAAATATTTTTCTTGAACTCTACTTTGTTAAGGAACATAAAAATAAAGTTCGAAGACGTATCACCTTATATATGCTAAAAGGGCTTAAGCCATAATAGTATTAATTACTGTATATTATTATGTATTAGTACCAACCACGACATCGGGTCCAGTTCACGCCAAAAGGAGATCATTTCATTACTTAATGTCATTCAAGTAGGCAATGTCAGCATCTACACTCAAAATCCATGATGCTTCTTTAACTAAAAGCCAGTTGCTTTAATGGGACTCGGTTTATTTTTGAATGGTATACAATCGACGTTTACGTTTAAAAAAGAATTTATTATGTTACAAAAATAGATTATCAAAATGAAAACATTATCGTTGAATTTATGATAAATTGGTTGGCAAGATGGCCAGAGATGCAGGCAGTCAGGTTGATAAATTACACGTCCAATTTAAAAAAAAAAAATTATATTCGGAGCGCCGAGGTCGTTAGCGTTGAAAAACTATTTCCAGCCTCCCATAGAATGCGTTAACAAAGTTGGAATATCCTTCCGCCATCTTAAAAACTGTTAAAACATGGAATATTTTAAAAACAGTGTCCTTTTAAGGACAACAATGGTGGAAGTTATCCTTCCACCAAACTGTTAAACATTTTAAAACAGTATCCTGGAGGACAGCAATGGCGTAAGTTATCCTTTTGATAACTTTAAATCGTTAAAACATATTATCCTTAAGGACAAAAAAAAAAAAACTAATAAAATTCCGCCATTTTAAAACAGCGTCCTTAAGGACGAAAATTAATTCTAATTGTGAAAGGACAGAGTGGCCAAGGATGTCCTTCGGCCTCAAAAAATCGTCAGATCCTGGCAGATCTGTAAAACAGTGGCCTTATTACAATATACGTAATATAGCTTTGTTGATAATTCAGTAGAAACCAATGCATTTAGTATTTCTCCCCGACAAGGTAAACAATAAAAAGGTATGGAACTATCCAATGCCAATAAAAAAAAAAAAAAAAAAAAAAAAAAAAAAAAAAAAAAAAAAAAAAAAAAAAAAAAAAAAAAAAAAAAAAAAAAAAAAAAAAAAAAAAAAAAAAGGTAAACAATAGCTCATGGATTTGTCTATCTAGAATCTACCCGTTTTCCCAATTTAAATTTTAGACCTAGAAGAATATAATTACTTGAATTAATTATTAAATTAGATAAACCATCAATGATTATTCGAAATATTCAAATAAGCAATGTTGAGAGAAAATCGGGTTTTCGAACGTAACTTTTTTCATTTAAATCAATAAAGCTCCTAAACGGTTGGTCCTACCTACAAATGTAATAAAAAAGCTTTTCTATTGAATTCCTAATAAAGAATCTATCGAAAAATTTTCAATTCGAGCAACACAAAAAGAGCAAAAGGGTGTCAAAATATTACATTTTAAGGGGAAAAAAAGGTCACAACTCAACTGAGGTTACAAAAAAAGGTTACTGCGTGAATTTTTATCCAAACCAATATACCTGAACGGTAGATACTAGTGACAACTGTTATATAGCAATAAATATGTTGCATTAAATTTCTGATGAGGTTACTGTCGGAAACTTTTTAATCCGAGCAACACAAAAAGAGCAACAGTGGGTAAAAATATTGCCCTTTTAAGGGTGTAAAAAAAGTCACTCTGAAAAACTATAGACTCCCGCCAAAAGACATATCCATGTAAAAAAAAAAAAAAAAAAAAAAATCTACAAAGAGTGTATTGTACTCGCTGCCATAGTCCAATTTTTTTTTTTTAATTCTTCATTTGGAATATTCTACCAGCTTTGATAAAAACAAAAACATTTTAACAAAAGATTGTATGTATAGAGAATGTATAGATAAATAAAAAAAATATATATAAAGGAGTAAAAGATAAGACAGTATGCGGGTACCACTATAGTCCAGATGTTAGAGTAACATTCCTCGTTGCTCACTCAATCGAAGGCTTCAAGTCATTCAACACTTGCTCAATAGTTACAGATTTGTTTGTTTTTAATTCAATTATGTTTAAAAAATATGAATGACGCTTTAGAAATAATTCAATAACTAGGTAACGAAAGAAAAGAAACATCACATATCTTTGAAAATAATATCGATTTCTGATTGTATATACATTAGCATTTATTTAATTTTATTTATGCGATTTCAAAATTTTTCCTACATTCAAAAAATGTTTTTCACAAAAAAAAATAATGGTAACAATAATAGTTGTTATTTTGTTTGGACTTGTAGGCATAAAACCCTAAAGTCATCAATGACTGTGTAATTTTGAGTAATTCTATTTATAATTTGGCCCGGAATGGGTGCTGCATACATTTTTTTTCAAACTTAACACAAAATCATTTATTTTCAAATTCTAGAATATAAACTAGAAAAAAAATATTTTTTTCATAATATAAACATAAAACAGTAAACACTTTGTTATCAAAGGGTGGTTTTCAACTATTCCTTCTTTAGATCAGACCTCTGAAAGATTGATAAAATTAAGAGCTTTGCTCCGATCAGTGTCAGTTTCAAGAATTGTTGGTTCTCCATAAAGTTCGGTTCCTGTTTCATCTGCTTCCTCTTCCATTTCATCTCCTCCCTCATTCGATTCATCTATTTCTCCTTTGTCCCCTTCAAAATCGTCGCTGTCTTCAGTAGACATATCCCATTCTTCAAATAATTGACGTATTCGTTCTGCAAAGTCGGGGTCATCAATTCGGTAAAATCTTTCACCACTCATCCTTCTACAAAAATAAAACCTATTTTAGTAATAAAAAGTGACTAATAAATAAAGGAAAACAATTTAAATGAGATTTGTAAAAAAGATATGTCACAATCACACTTACGCCTGTCAGACGCACTAGAAAGTTAGTAGGGATCAAACCCTGCGACTCACAGACTCAGTCCAACTCGACTAATTCTAGTAAAAAAATTGTTTTACCTGAATAGAGGTAAGGAAGGCTCTGTTAACCCTTGGCTGACCTTTGTTAGTAACTGATGGACAAATACAACAAACCCATACAGCCGAAGGACATCAGTAGTGCCAACACAAAACAAACAACATCCCGTATGCGACTGGTAGACGCACGTGTGACGCAACGGGTTAATTAGGAGGGCGCGGTAGCTCAGTGGGTAAGGCGCTTGACTACCGAGCTCCTGGGCCCGAGTTCGAGTCCAACTGAAGGCAGAAAATTTATATTCTGTCATTTCAGCCGTGGATCGATTCCGAGGTCGGGAGACTCTTCTGGGGCACACACAGCCTCTTAAAAAGTTGGTACCCTTAATTGGGGAAAACACCTGGCGGTTCAACGTGAATTCTAGCCCATTCACCTCCTTTTACTACCGTTGGCTTAGAAACGGTACAACCTTACCTAAGTACTGAACCCGAGACCTTCCATGGGTTTTAAGTGCTGCTTTTTTTTTTTTTTTTTTTTTTTTTTTTAACCTTCAGCTCTTAAATGAATTATTTTCTGTAACAGTTTTTTTTTTTTTTCCCGAGGTATGGGTATCGAGAATCTAGAATCAATTTTTTTTTTTCATCGGGACCGATAGGAAGAATCGAATAACATTCATGCCGACACATGAGCATTTTATATACGATTTATCCCTCTCATTTTAATATATCAGTCTAAAACACAGTCCATGCTATTAAAGTTGCAAAAGTTTTAAATGAATGTAAATTTCGGAATAGAAAGTTTGTAAACTTGTTGAGCGAGAGAGAAATAATGGTTGAAGGCGCCATTGTCTAGAGTTTTTAAAAATGTATTTTTAATAGAGCCCTGGCTGTCTCGCTCCAGCTTCTATCCATCTTAATACATTCTGGCAATAAAATATCCCCTGACAGCCTTTTTTCTCCTCTTTTTAATTATTTATTTCCCTTTTCTAGTGTATTAAATTTAATATCTAATGAAGAAACGCCTTGAGCGAGAAATGAAAAAAACATAAAAACAAGTTTAAAGTAATTGAATTGCCTTTATTTTCTAAATCGAGACATCAGCTACTAGTTACCATTTTTAATTTATTTGTTTATCTGTTTTATATATTATTAAAATATCAATTTTTCATAATCATTGCCAGTAAATTATAGAAATATTGGTTATAATGTAGCATTTCTTGTTTCATTCTAACTAATTCACTAAACCTTTTGACATTTCATATATAACTACCTATTTCTACTCCAATTTTTCAGTAAAAAACAATAATATATATATATATTTATAATAAAAGTAGTTAAGTCAAAAAAGCAAAGTAATGATTGTTGTTTCCGAAAAGGGTAATTTGACTCGTCATGTTAGGTTTAAATACGCCTCTGTGTAATTAATCAGCAGATTATAGTCACTTGAATTAATTGCCACTTATATTGGATTCAAACATACTTATATCAGTTCTAAAACATACAAAAATTTCAAGACATCAGCACTTTATATAAATTGTATATACACAATACTTTTTAAAAAATGTAAAACAAAAAATCAGATATGGATGATACTAACCTAAGAAGGAAACATGAAAGGACTTCTGAAAGATGTCAAGACCTACAGCAGGCTGAATAAGGCAAAAGTGTCAGGAGGTAGAGAGGTTGGTTGGAGTACTTCTTCGTATAAAAAAGAAAATTTTCTTTGATTCCCATCACTCCACAAAAAAAAAAAAATAAATAAAAAAATAATAATAATAAATAAAATAAAATAATAGTAATTAAAAATTAAAATAAATAGATAAAAAAAAAAGTTATTATTATAACAAAATTGTTTATCAAGCAGTATAGTTCGTCTCCTCTACTGACTGGTTTCGTTGCCCTAAAGAAGATCAGAAAGGTAGTTCTAAACGTCGGAATCCCAACAAATGTTTAACTTTAACTTGTTTTTTTATTTTTCCTGACTGCACTCCAGACCATATTCTCGTTATATTTCTATTAGCCAACTACGTTTTTGTTTTATTAAAAAAACATTTTTACTTAAGGATCATACTTAAACAATAACTCAGCTAATTTGAAGAGCAGGTATATGGGTGGATGAGTGAGCAACCCCACAAAATCAATGAATTCCTTTCAAATCAACAATTACTAATCCGATTCTTTCATAAAATTTTTGATGTTCCTAACAAAATGGATGGATATATTTTCGTTGCAAGCACATTCTCAAAACCCACTATTCACTCCTCAATCTTCACTTCATTCCGCAAGTGTTAGAAAAGATGGTTTCGTCAACTACACTTGACTCATTTATTTACTAATTTTCATGTAATTAAAATTACACTACTTATTCAAGTTATATTTTGTAATGATGTTTTAATATTTATTATTAGTTTTTAAATGGTTATGTAATGTAAATAAATTGATTATGATGGCCTTTGGCCCCCCCGACACTGAGAGGCACTTTAGGGGAAAGAAGAAGCTTTTTATTTAAATGAAGAGTTTATTATCTTTAAAATGCACATTTTCATTAAGGGATTGTTATAATGTTTTATTTACACAAGTAACTGGTTTGTATGCGAGATGACAACACCATGTTATTTTCGGTTTTAAAAGTAAATTTCTCCATAAAATCGAAACAGAATCATTACTTTTAACATATAATTCGAAAGCTGATTAAATTTGCGAGTTTTTGTGAGATTTTCAGTTTTGTGGATGGTTTTTTTTTTTTTTTTTTTTCTGTATTTAGCTTCACAGTCATTACATTTTAGTTCATATACATCGCTTTTTCGTAATGGGTCTGTTTTGTCTTGAAGTGCAGGGAAATAAGATGAAAATGGTTTATCTATATTTAAAGATCTAATTTTCTTTATTTGTTTTTGTAACTTTGGTGGATATGGGCAGATATCTCTTTCTTCTTTGGTAACTTTACTTAAACTAATTTATCGATCCCATCATCATATTTAATCAACTCGAAAGTTTTAGTTTCTCACTTCTTATTATCTCACATTTACTAAGGTTGTTTGGTTTATGGTGACCTCTCGACGGTTTTCGAGGACATATTGAAGGAAACATAATCAACATGACCAGGTTTGCCTTCGATATCCCGAGGCACTCTCATGTTTTCCACCTCTATTCCGAATTAAATTGGCTTCATCCCATTTTCCGTAGACAATATTGTCCTTCGTACATTCCTTAATCAAATTATCAATACTATTCATCCTTCTTGCATTTACAATATGCTTCAGTTCAGATCTGCAGTCGATTCAATGCACACAAGATTCCATCTTTTCGACCTATATATATCCCATTCCTTAAAACTTCTATATTTGAAAGCTCCTTTCTCTTCCCCTCAACGATCCTCTGGAATTATATTCCTCCTCTTATTAAAGCACAATCCTCTAAAACATTTAAATACCTCTATTTCCTAATTATAATCCAAATTGAAGCTTAGATTCCACTAAATAAAACAATTTTTTACATTGAATATAACATTGAGATCACATGTTTTCCTGATCGTAAACTTATTTTTCTATTCCATTTTACGAGGGTGAATCAAATATAAACGGTAATTTTCAAAATTATATTTATTGAATAATAGTATACAGAAACTATACCTTCAACATTTTTCAATGTAGTCTCCTGCATTATCTACACACTTCTGCCACCGATTTGGAAGCTTGAATATTCCCTGTTCATTAAAAGACTGAGGGCGAGTTTTTTCACCATTCGCGCACGTGCTTTTCGACGTCTTCATTGTTTTCAAATCGTTTTCCTCCAAGTGATTCTTTCAGGGGCGCAAACAAAAAATAGTCACAAGGGGGCAGGTTTGGACTGTAAGGAGGGTGTTCGAGAGTTTCCCAGCCCATTTCTTCCAATTTATCCAATATATTAGTCAACAATGCGGTGTGAGGCCTTGCGTTGTCATGGAGAAGGATGACATCTCTAATGGGCACACCTCGTCTTTTGTTCCGGTAACTGGTTTTTGCTGACTGTAGCACCTGGCAGTAGTAAGCCGCATTCACTGTTCGTTGATCGTGAAGAAAATCAATGAGTAGAACTCCCCTTGAGTCAAAAAAAAAAATTGTTGCAAGAACTTTTCCGGCTGAGAGACAAGTTTTGGCTTTCACTGGGCAGCCTTCATCCTTCCTTCGCCACTCCTTACTTGCCATTTTCGATTCGGGGGGTGTAATGGTGGACCCACGTCTCATCACATGTGAAGAATCACTTGGAGGAAAACGATTTGAAAACAATGAAGACGTCGAAAAGCACGTGCGCGAATGGTTAAAAAACTCGTCCTCAGTCTTTTTATGAACAGGGAATATTCAAGCTTCCAAATCGGTGACAGAAGTGTGTAGATAATGCAGAAGAGTACATTGAAAAATGTTGAAGGTATAGTTTCTGTATAATATTATTCAATATATATAATTTTGAAAATTACTGTTTATATTTGATTCACCCTCGTAATATGTGAAAAGAATGTATAGGCCCTGACAGAAAGCATGATGCTATACAGCTCAGAAATATGGCCTCTAGAAAAAATGAAAGGCAAAAGATTTCTGGCTGTGAAGATGGATTATTGGAGGAGATCAGCAAGAATCTCAAGGTTTCAACGAATCCAGAATGAGATCATAAGAGAGAGAATAGAAGTTAAGAGAAATATTCTGGAGGAAATGGAGGGAAGGAGACTGAGATGGTTCGGCCATATTAAAAGAACGGAGAATAGAAGAATCCACAAAATTGCTTATGGATGGGAAGCAGAGGGAGGAGAGAAGGAGAGGTAGGCCTTGCATCAGGTGGAGAGATGTCGTGGCTGAAAATATGGCTGGATTAACGGAAAAAGAAGCAATGGATAGAGAGGAATTGAGGAACCGGCTGAGGGAAGAGTTTGGTTGAAGGAAACTTCAATAGTGAAGAAAAATTCTTTCAAAGAAAAAGAAAAGAATGTATCTATTCGGGAAAGCTTTCTCCTTAGGGTGTGTTAAGTATCCATGTAATTGTATTAATACTTTTTTTTCATGAATTATATAGTACGAAACCAAGATACACTGCTGTGTTAGGTATCGCTTAAGGAACACCATTAGAACTGACTGAAGGAAGACTTAGAAAAAAAGAGTAAATGTACATAAATTTAAGCTTATCATAAAAAAAACTTTTTTTTTTTATTTTTTCTTTCAGGATATATTTTTTATTGAAGGTAAAATATAAAAGCTCCTCTTTTATGCCTCTTTTATTATTCTTTTTTATCCTTGTTCATAACTAATTTATTTTAAAACTCCTGTGTAATATATTATTCATTCTCTAGTGAATTAGAGCCGGAATAAATGAATAATATTCGAGAGAGGGACATAGAGAGAGGTAGTAATGAAATGCAAAGAAGGTGACACGGAAACTCCAATTTTGAGAAGAGCTCAATATTGGAAGGCCCTCTCATAGAGATGACCATTTTGCATAGGGAAACAGTAGCATCTTCCTATTTTCTATTCATGTTCTCAGCAGTGTGCTGTCCTGTTTCGCTTTTATATATTATTTTATATTTTCATTTGTACTTGTTTAGAACCATATTATACTATTATTAGTATTTTAAAATACTACTAGGTTGCTACTAAACTTCTTGTGCATTTCGCAAATCGGCAAGAACACTATCACATCTCGAAATTTATCAGCTTTGAATTCCCACTATTTTCTTAAGAAGAAAGATCCTTAGATGAAGGAAATTGTATCAAGTCTAGTTCCTCACTGTATTGCTTGGGGGCAAAAATTTAATTCAATTTAGTATTTGTATAAATGATTCCGAATCTTGTTTTTTTTTTTTTTATCCATTTATTGAAATTCACAACTCTATAAAATATATAAAATTAAAATCGTAACTAACAATAAATTTCAAATCGTAAATTTCAATTAAAATCATAACATTAAAATCATATAAAGTAGCCGGAATCGACAATATCCCTGCCGAATTATTGAAAGTGTGTGGAGAAGCTGGAGTTTCAAAAATTCATGAATTAATAACATTGATTTGGGAACAAGAAAAAAAATACCAGAAGAATGGAAAGAATCTTTACTTATTCCGATTCATAAAAAGGGTCCTAAAACAGAGTGTAGCAACTATCGTGGTATTTCAGTCCTTCCGAAGTGTTATAAAATATTTACATCAATTCTAACGAACTGAATTACTGATTACGTGGAGGAAATAATAATTGGAGACTATCAATGTGGTTTTAGACGGCATAGTTCAAATATTTTCCCTTTGTCAAATTGTAAAGAAAAAATTAGAATTTTCAACTATTTGTTGATTCGATTAACCTCCAGAAACTGTTTGATACTTTGATCGAACTGGGGATACCCAAGAAATTGGTTAATCTCGCAAAAGATGTGCAGGTCGGAAACATTTAATAGAGTCTGAATCGGTACTTTTTACTCCGAAAAGTTTGAGGTAAGTTCGGATTTAAAACAGGGAGATTCCCTTTCTCCGGTATTATTTAACTTAGCAATAGAATACATCATTAGGAAGGTAATGCTTACGGGAAAAGGATTAGAGATGGGTGGTAAATGTCCGGTTCTTGGTTATGCTGATGATTTGGTACTTTTGGGTGAAACTATAAAACTAAACGCTATTACGCTCATGAAAACCGGTAATGAAATTGGTTTAGTAATTAATACCGATAAAACGAAATATATTGGTAGTAGCAGAAACGGTGAACATTTTAGTAATGTAGATATTTCCGGGATAAAGTTTGAATTCGTTGAGCAATTCAAATATCTAAGGTGTATTATATCGAGGAAAAATGAAATTCAAGCAGAAATAAAGGCTATGTTAAAAGCTGGTAATGCTTGTTATTACCCAGTTCATGCTTACTCTCAAAAAATTTAAAAATTAGGATATACAAATTATCCTATTATTATACTATATCCTATTATTATACTATAAAATTATACTATTATACTACCAACAGTTCTCTACAGTTGCGAAACATGGCCGCTGACGTTAAGGGAGGAACAATGCCTTCAAGTTTTCGAAAATAAAGTACTGCGTAGCATATTTGGCCCAAAAAAAGGATGAAAAAATAGGAGAATTTAGAAGGCTTCACAATGCGGAAATTCGCGAGTTATATCCGGTAAATATAGTTCATGTAATTGTAGCGTGACGCTTAAAATGGGCGTGTAAAGTCGTTGGGTTTAATAATAATCGAATCAGTAAAAGTAATCAGTTTTGAGTCATCAGTTAAACGACCGAGGGGCAGACCGAGACGAAGATGGGAGCATTGCGACAGGGCCGACCTGGGAGATTTGGGTTTTGGAGAAGTGGGTTGTAGGGAAGTGTGCGGTCGACAGTTGGTGGTGTTCCTTCGGGTTCGCTAAGCCTTTATTTATTTAATAAAATATATACATCAAGTAAATGTGTTGATAACTATTACAATAACATGTCAAAACTTGAAAACAACTACTCATCAGTAGCACTTCAATAAACATTCTACACTGAAAGATCTCTAGGTCATCTTCATTTTAGACGCCACGGAGGGTTATCGGAAATATAATTGGAAACAAGTTGAGAGAATAGTGGATTATAATGGTTATGGAGTATAAAATGAAAGGATGGGTACCTCGTTTGGGCTAAATCAGCAACATATGGAACATTAAAATCTTTATGGATAAGTTTATTGGTGGTAAAGTAAGGAGCCTTGAGGATTTTTCAAAGGATTTTAATTAGTGAGAATTAGATACAAGATGAAATGGATGGTTAAGTGAATCCCTAAAGCTCCGTACGTCCATAAAGGCTTAATCACCGTCATTTAAATTAGTCTTTTGTAATATTTTGGGATTTCTGAACGTTTGATTATTAAATGACTAAGTAGCCTGTAATGAAGGGCAGTATTCTTTATCATCGTGATCACTATCTACAAATACTAACTCTTGGATTTTTCATGCAAATTCAGCAATTGCAGGATCATCAGTATGCAGTGAAAAATATTTTTCAGTCATTTAAAAAATAATAGTTAGAAAAACATTTTTGTTAACTTCAGTACCTCAAATGTCATATAAATAAATAAAAAACGAATATTTTATAAATAAAAAGCTCTATATAACACCGTAACTTTGTAAACTCTCTTGTAGGATGACGATCGCCACCTGTCTGTCCATTTTGTCCTAAATTAGAGTTGTGATGTTCTAGGAACCTAAATGCCATATTTTAGTTAAACATGGCAGGAATATTCTTCAAGATTAGAGCGGAACTAGGCTTCCACTAATCCTTCAAGAGAGGAATTAACATTTTTTTTCTTTTCTTTTATTTCTGTTGGCGGTGACGTGTGTGGGCCCAGGTGCCAAGGGCTCGCTGATAGTCGTGTCAAACGGAATCCGCCCTTTTACAGATTGCGCCAGTCTCATGCATTCAAAGGATTTTCATTTTCCATTGTCGCTCATATTATGAATCGAAGATTTCGTGTTATATTTTCCTCGCTTTGAATTCTTTTGTGTTCCGAATTCGCTCTAAGCATTAACTGGAAATTGTATTTCTTGAACTGTATATCCAAAATTAATTTTAAAAAATCACTTCGGACCAAGATATATTTTCCAATATGCATTTCCATCAATATTATTTTATTTATTTTTTTTACACTTGTTTAAAACACCCTCACAAAAAGACATATCCGTTTTAAAAATCAATTTCGTCCTGATTGGGAAAAACAATAGATGATTGATATATCCATCTTTTATTTATTACTTTTCACATTTAACATTTTGAAGGCTAAATAAAAACTTTTATTTTAATGTAAAATTACAACGCTAAAATACTTAAAATGTTTTTACAGACTATTTGCTGGGACTTCATATTGGAACAACTTCTCACTTGAAATCATCAGTCGCACAGAGGGATGAATGGCCAATCTAGGAGGAAAAAAGTTTTCATCAAAATTAATGAAAATATTTTGTTAGGCATACAGGAGAGATGTTTATAGAACCTTATCAGAGGTTCTTTTGTTTTTAGCAGGTGGATTGTAAGGTAAAAACATCGATCAAAGTAGAACCTAACTCGACAGGTCTAACTTTTTTAAAACTATCGATCCTTTCAATCTAAATTTATGTATCATCTTATTGATATTTTTTTATTATTCTTTTGTAATTAGTGAATATAGACTATCGCAATACCAGTAAGCTATTCTCAAAATATTTTTTTAATAATTTGACCTATTATATATATATTTTTTAAAAGTGCCGTAAACTAAAGCATTTATTAACTAAAAAGATCTATTAACAAAAATTACCTCTCTGAAATTCATGGTAGAGGTCTCTTAGAAGGTATATAATCATGAAACATTTAGCTCATTTTATCTGCTTTCTTGTCTTAAAGCGAATTTTCAATTTCGCAAAGGGAGTTATTTTGTATTTAACAAAACTGTAAGGACATTGATTTAATACATATTACTATATTTGAAACACATTAATTAGAGGATATTATTCCAGCATCTTCATTTGCACTGAAGAGATATTTAAAATTGGTAGCTACGAAAATTAAAACGAAATAATAAGAGGCTGGAAAACCCCGAAAATCCATATTATTGACTCCGATCATCAAGCAGACTGAGAAAATCATTTCTATAAGACAAAATCGTTGTACATATATTTATAAAGTTACAATATACAAAAATAAAAATGAATGTATGTATGCATAAACTGTATGTATTGAATTTTAATTTAGATAAAAAATCAGTAATTTTAGTTTGTTTTTTAGTAAGGAGGAAGAAAGGTGTAATCGAAATTAATGAAACTGTTGTATTAGGTGTAAATGGAAGATGTTTATAGAGCATTATCAGAAGTTGTTTTGGTTTTAGCTGTGGAATTACAAGCATGTAAGTAGTACCTAACTCGACAGGTCACATTTAGTTAAAATTATTGATTCTTTCAATTGAGCATTGTTTATAATCTTATTGATATTTTGTCATCGTTAGTTTATATCTCATTTATAAACATCTCATTTATACGATACCAGCTTGACGTATTTTTTCTATCATTACTTTTTTTAAGATAATTAAAAATAATTACTATAAAATAATAACTATAAATAATTACCCATTATATAATCGTTAGGAACGATCTAACTTATTATATGTATTTAATAAATTAGATACATATAAAATAAATGTTGAAAAGTTAAACCTTATTAAAAAAAAAAAAAAAAAAAAAAAAAGAAAAAATCGGAACCACGGATAATGGGGGCCTACTGTATATTATTTTCCTTATGGTAGTGATTTGAATGGTTTTTTTTTTTTTACCTTATTTAAACTCTATTGTTTATGTAAATCAGGTTGCCAGGTCTGTTTAAGTGATTCAGACTTTTTTCCTGCTAGATTGGTCATTCGTACCACTATGCGTCATTATTCGTACCATATCTTCAACATTTACTAGACAATCTTTCAAAGCTTCCTATTAATTACAAAAGACTCATTTACATAACTGTGATTACTTTTCTTGGACGTAAGAAGTTGAGCTTTGGGGCTCTACTAAACCATCCAATTTATCTCGTATCAAACCCTTAAAATCCAAAATCCTTCCAAAAATCCTAAATTCTCTTTACTTTGTCATCAATAATGTTATCTATAAAGACCTTAATGTTCCATATGTTGCTGAGTTAAACCAAACAAAATACATATCCTTTCATAGTAACCTCCATAACAACTCAAATCCACTAGTTTCTCAACTTGCTTCTCACGTTATTAGACCCATTTGGACATGGAGTTGAACTTTTAGGCTACACTAAACCATCCAATTCTTCTCGTATCGAATCCTTACAATTCGAAATCCTTTGAAAAATCCTTAATGCTCCTTACTTTGTCTCAAATAAACTTATCTATAAAGACCTTAGTGTTTCATACATTGTCTCACGGGGGGCTAGAAAAAGAATTTTCGGTTATTTTATAGTACACAATGAGAAAGAATATAGACTTTATAATTTTCTTTTGCGATTTGTTCAGAACTATGGCTAAGATGTCCGACTAGCCATAGCAACATACAGTGACGTCAAAAGTAATAAACAAACCAAAACAAAACTATGGCTAACGCATATTTCCTCTTCTAGACTGACATTCTTCATATTACAATTATTGAATTTAAAAAATAAAAAGAAAAGTTAGTAAAAAAAAAGAGAGAAAAAATAGGGGTTTCAACCATGACTTTTTTTAGGCAAACAACACAAATAGGGGCTTGCCAAAAAAGTACCAGCACTTTAAAAATGTAACTTTTTTCATCTAAACCAAGACAATATTGTTGACAATATCAAAGAAAATTAGATGCCATCAAAGCACATAAAACTACCTAGTTATCTGTTTTCATTTGTTTTATTTATTTTTATTTATTTTTTGTTTGTTTTTTACAAGCTCTAGCTCTTTTGGTGTTGCTTGGATGGTCAAAAATATAGGCTAAATGGGGAGTTTATTTATTTTTTTTTTTTCAGCTTAACGTCCGTAAGTACTCCAACCAGGGCAGAAAGGACGGTCTATCCTATACAAGGTGTCCCGAATTCAAATGGCAAAACTTCAGGAACGTATAGGGGACCGAAAAACTAAGACAAAACGTCCTTTAGAGATTTGCTCGTTTTTGCTTAGTTTTAGAGAAAATTGCAAAAAAAAAAGAAACAAAACAAGTTTTCATTTTTATACTTATTTATTTGCATTTATATTTATGTTATGTTCTTTTCAATGTCAATATTGCTCAAAATGTTGTCCTCTTACACCAAGCAATCACTTGATAAATTGAAGCTAAACATTTTTCTGATGATATTTAGTGCACTGCATCTATGATTCGGTCTCTTAATTGCTCTCCTGAGTTAATTGAAACCGAATAAACTTTCTGCTTCAAGGTTCCCCATAGGAAGGAATCCATGAGTGTCATATCAGGAGATCTGGGTGGCCAAGGTACAACTCCTCCACCTCCAATCCATCGTTGTGGATAATTTATATCCAGCCAAGCTCCAGCAGCTCTGCTATAATGAGCTGGACACCCATCGAGTTGGAACCACATTTCAATCCGCTGCTGTAAGGGAATGTTACAGAAACCATACACAAAAATCTATCATATCAGCGTATTCAACATTAGAATATGTATGCGACGTTGTGGCTGATGCTATTCACAGAAAAATATCTGAGTAACTGACTGAAGACTGATTTAGGAATTATAATCCTAGAAGGAAGCCAAAATAAAAAGAAATAAAAGAGTTTAAAGGATTACAGTGTTTACAGTGTTTACATATCTCATTGCTTAGCCTGGCGAACTCTGAAAGGTAATAATCGCTAAATGTAACATTTTTGTATTGTTTCTTTTTTTGCGATTTTCTCTAAAACTAAGCAAATCTCTAAAGGACTTTTTGTCTTAGTTTTTCGGTCCGCTATAAGTTCCTGAAGTCTTGCCATTTAAATTCGGGACACCATGTATATTACCAACCTATTCTAGCCAAGACTGGAAGGTTTATTCTTTTTTTGGTTTCTGCAAGAAAACAAATGGCACCTGTGTGATTCGAAGGAATAACCATCCATACCGAATACGGTGAAACCCTCGCATCAACTCGGCCATCGTGACCCAAAAAGTAGTATTTAGTCAAACGTAAAACAAAAATAATTAAACAAACAATTGTACGGTTTAAATCGATTTATTTTTACACGTAATCCACCAGCCGGGGATTTCATGTAAAAATAGCATAACAACAAATATGGCTACAATTTACATTGCACATATATAAATAAACATAAACATAAAATAAATTTGTTATGAGATCTAAAACAGCACTGCTCAGCATCAAAATACTTCCATCAACAAAAATGTTGAAGTGTGATGAAAACGAATCCGACATCAGAAAATCTTAATTAGACACCATTTTTTGTCAAATTTGTGTTTTAGGTTGAAAAATTAGGTGTTTTCCGACATTTAGAGCGTTTTTTTGTAATTGAAAGCTTTAACAAAAAATTAAAGAAACTTATTTTATTAAGGAGCTTTTATAATGTATAACAATTAAAAAAAAAAGAAAAATGGAGAGCATAAGAAGTAGGCTTTATGCATAAATGGAATTGTTGAAGAATTGCTTTTATCAAATAAAGCCATGGGTTGCAACATCTCCTCAAAAATTCATTTTTTGCATTCCAATTTGAATTTCTTCCCTACCAACTTGGGGACAGTTTTAGATGTACACGGAGTACGATTTCATCGAATGATTGCTTAAAGGGAAAAAATATATTGCGGTAAACGCAATGAGAAGATGCTTGCCGACTACTTTCGGACACTACAACGGGAGGACACGTGACGTAGAGTAATTATGTTTAGTATTAGATATTGTATATACTCGCATTTCTTTCTTTCGCCAAAATAAGTGTTATAAAAATGTATGAAAAAAATATTATTTCAGTTGTTGTTTTTTTTTAAACAACACACAATCTATAAAAAATTGAGTTTGTTAGATTCATTCGTTTACTATTGATTCGAATTCAGCACATTTGTAAAAGTAAAAGACAAAAAATGTTCATGGAAGTGAAAAAATATAAAAAAATAAATACGATATTTTAGAGATTTTTTTCGCCCTCACATTCGAATTCAGCACGCATGAAAATATAAAAATCAAGAACAATTTCTCAAGGATTTTTTTTTTTGTTCTTAGCAGATCTGGGTAATTACAGCAATAGAGTTTGAATCTTAAACGAAATTTCTACAAGATACAATTATTTTACATTTAAGATCTTCTGCTACAAGACTCGATTGTCAACTTGCTTTCCTAATGTTACAAAGGAATACCTACGACGTTTTCCCTCATTATGTTAATTGCTAGGCTGTGGTTCTACGAATAGCGCTTAGAAGGCAGCAACTAACGAACCGAGAAATATATCAACAAAGTCGTGCCTAATTGCCGTTAACATGAGATCTAATTGTCTCTCGAGAGAGTTCTCAGAAAGAACGCTAAGGCTGGGTTAGCTTTCAAAACCAACTTATCCTCGGAAATTCCTATTTCTACTTGCTTAGGGTGTAAAATTGTTACTATATTATTCAATTAAATAATGATAGTTTATAAATAAAGAATTAAGATAAAAAACCCTACAAGCCAATCTTGCAACAGATGTTGGCAGAGTTCATTTAATTTACCATGACTTTGTACTTTTAAATTTTCTCTTAAGCTAACTTATTCCGGCTCTCTTCCAACCCAATCATACTATTATTGTAACTAACTTTACCAAGGACTTTTTTTTTTGTGTGTGTGTGTTTTAGCACCCACATGGTTGTATTCAAATTGAATAAAAAAACAAGATTCCTTTTCCACGTACGAGCAAAAGAATTTTCTTACGATTCTCGCTTGGGCTTTGGTCAAACTCTTGTTGGAAGAAACACAATGATTAGGCATCTTAGTTAGACAATTGGTAAAAATCAGAAAAAAGGTGAGCTGCGAGAACGATCCATGACTAAACGAAATCAGAACTTACAAAATAAAAACGAAGATGTATCTTACGTCATCTCTCGAAAGATGGAAAGGGAAGTGAGTTTGTGTCAAATGAGTCGGTGCCAGCCAAGAAGGGCAGTTTAATCTTGCCTTAGCAATAAACTTTCTAATGGCCGGAGACAGTGGTGTGGCGGTGATGAAACAGTGGGAGCATCTTTACAATTACCATTTCTTTTCAAATTCTGTTTTTTTTTTTTGTTTTTTTTTGTCACCGACTCCAAAAATAACTGATCATAAATTGTGAATAGGTATATAAGTATCGATAATTTCGTTGATTGTCCTTTAATGGTTTTTGTTTCGAAGCAATTAAAATATTATTTTTTAGTTTTTAGTTCAAGTTTGATTATATAGGTTTAATCTTGGAGTCGGTTTTGTTTTTTTCCTAAAAATTATTTTCATTTTTTACTTTTTAGTGGGGAGTGTATTTTTGTGTATACAGTCAATTCTCGATCTTCAAGCTACCCTGAAAAATAGTTCGACTTACTGAACAAAGAATTATCGAGTTTATCATTCCACTTATCTGCATGTAAATGGGAAAATTGAACACAAAATTGTAGTTGAAATCATTACGTAAATTTTCATTAATGGGAAAGTTGTTTGTACATACATATAAAATCATTGATACAGAAAATTAAATACCAATTTATCATATAACTTTCAACTGAACTGCGCTTTTTTCTGAGGGTGCCTATAAGTAGACTTACCGCCTTCCACCAATGGCGATCTTTTTTTTATTCTTTAAGATGGTTGAAAGAGAACTACGCGGAATTCGGAATTCACTAGCAACAAACACCCAACTTCTTTCTCATTTCCCTACTTTGCAAATCAATTTTAACTTTTCGTTAATTGAAAGAATTTACAATAGCCGCTGTAAAATTATTCACTCGAGTGAATAACTAATAATAAGTAACTGATGTACCTATGAACTGGAAAGATAAACAAAGACGGGAAACCGGAATATAAATTACACATGAAATTCTTTTAATATGAGTTCGAGTTATAGGGACGATGACTTCTAATAGTTCGTTTCATAGAGGTGGTCCTAGAAGTTCTTTCTTTAGAACCCTATTTTCAGTTCTACTTATTTTCAACACGATTTTCACGTTCTTTGTCTGAAATCGTTTCATTGAGGAGAGATTGCAGATTTTGTTCGACTTTAAGGATTTAGCCTATCGAAGTACAACACATCGAGAGTTGACTGTATATGTAAATTATTTTTGTTAATAATTTAGATTTAGTTACCATGGAGATTTTAGATAATCATAACCATAAATATGTTAAAAATGAAAGGTTACATAACAGTGATTTTTATTAACTGGTTTTTTGATTTTTCTTAAAAAGTGCAAATTCAAAATATTTTTTATGGGACTACCTTTGAGGTATGCCCCACCGGCCAAAAAAAGAATCATCAAAATTGATTCAGAATTGACGGAGGTTCTCAACTCATCTGTATTTTTTTTTTTTTTTTTTTTTTTTTTTTTTTTTTTTTTTTTTTGTATGTTAAGTGATTACTCCGTCAATTCTGAATCAATTTTGATGATTCTTTTTTAGATCGATAGGGAATAATTCAGAGGTGGTCCCATAAAAAATATTTTGAAATCAACGTAGCGCTTTTTAAGAAAAATCAAAAAAACAGTTAAAAATATCACTTATTATTTGTTTGTTTGAAGTATTCCCTATCGATCTAAGAAAGAATCATCAAAATTGATTCAGAATCGACGGAGTAATCGCGTAACATACACACAAAAAAAAATACAGACGAGTTGAGAACCTCCTCTTTTTAGAAGTCGGTTGAAAATAAAAACGTAGATGTATCTTACGTCATCTCTCGAAAGATGGAAAGGGAAGTGAGTTTGTGTCAAATGTAATTCATGTGTATGAGGTGAGCATAAAACAGTGCTTGAGGAACACATGATGGAATAGACGGATCAATACAATTAGGATTGATGAATTAATTGCCGCTTCTATTGGGATAATTTTATTTAAATACTGTTTTCGAATGCTAAATATTCATTTTCAGTTCTGAGGAGATCTAACAGACATCTGAATAACAGATGTCTGCTAGATCTCCTCAGAACTGAAGATGATTCTTTAGCATTCAAAACTAGTATTCTAATAAAATAATCCTACAGCGATTCTTTAGTGAAACGGCAAATGGTCAATGATTTTGAAAAAAATTATGATCGTTAGCACGCGATCAAAAAAACCTTCACTAAAAAATGTTTTCCACGCAGCCATTCACCTATTATTTTTTATTTATTCTTAACCATCGAGTGGTCGCATATGGCTCAATTATAAGAAAGGTTACGCGGATGACTATAGTCATCCACTAAGTTTTCTGGTGTTTTAGCAAAAGGCATCTTTTTTAATCCCTTTATATTCAAAGATACTTTACAAAGGATATGAGAAATAAATTATTTACTCAAAATAATGAAATATAAAAAAAGTACGTAGATCATTATCAAGACATACCAAGTTGAAAATAATAATTAAGGGGAAGGTCATGTGGAGGACATACGAAATAATTCAATCAAATAGCACAGTACTTCAAAAATATCAGTAGAGGGTACTCAATGTAATTATAACAAACTCTAATTGTATTAATTTTGCTAATGTAATAAAAAAAATTGAAAGGTCAGGTGGAGGACAATTGCTAGCCAACCAAAACAAATGACAATTACAGACCGACAATATCAAATAGCAACTAACAGAGGTACTGAGACAATCCCCCTAGCCTCCCTTTGCAGACTCTAGGCTCAACATATTCATCAATGCCAAAACAAATACACAGTACCGATGTTGAGAGCAGTGGAGGACAATTGTCATCCGCGCGACCACTCAAGGGTTAAGCACATCATGAATTTGAGTTTTGCTGCATTTAAATTTTGGTTCAATATCTATTTTCAGGTAGTTTGTCCTTCTCCCTCATTTCAATCAATTTTACTTTATCTGACAGTGTTCTACAATTTTAACTGGCGATGTTTTAATACAAGTACACCGTGAAATTTCCAAAGAGCTGCTGAATTTGTAAAAGAGATAAACGGAAATGCAGAGGGAAGGGGGAAGAAAACAATTGAAGGCAACCAACAGAAACATAGCTATTAACATAAAATGATAAGTAACCATTAGGCTACACCCACACATGGTTCATTTCCCGCAGCAATTCTGCTTCTTTTCCTGCCGCTGAAAAACCGGCAAATGACCCGGCCACACGTGCAGTTTTGCTTTTTTTCAATCGGTGGGAAAACCTGCTTAACTCCTGGCTATACGACCACAATTTCACGCGTGTTTAGTTCATTTGAGAAATATTAGATTGTGAAAGATATATAAATTATAGCTGAAAGTACCCTGCTCCGCTACGGTTTAAGATCATTAAGCTTAAGGACAACTTAAATTAGTTAATTTTGTATTATTTTGATAGTCCTCCAGTGAAGCTTTGAGGCAGCACTACCATCATACCCAGCTCTGATACCTGACCATCAGCTTTTCTTATGGCATACTTTAAGGATATAGTCTCAACTTCTCAACTTTTTTGATTATTCGAATAAAGTTTAGTCTTTCTGTTTCTATTTTTGCGTACATATCAAGCATGAATTGGTTGAGGAGATTACGAAATTAAAGTAAATAAGCTTCTTCACCTCCTCACTCCTTCAACATTTAGGCTTAAAAATCAGCTGCAGACACAGTTTTCCTATGTGATGTATTGGTGTTTGGGTCACGCTGAGGGATGTTAATACTGTACCCATCTTCTCCTTGGTAGAACATGAGACGATACTGAAGAGAATCATACACTTGATAGAACGCACTGATTCTTATCAGTTTTTATCCCTGCTGTGGAGAACAATGTCTCGCTTTTCAAACACCTGGCCAACAATCAAGACAGCAACTTCGTTAGCGGTAGGAGTATTTTAATGTCCTCAGTGAGCATTTGAAGGATTTTCGTCAGCACTGATAACTACCTGGAAATCTTGTAGATCTTTGGGAACAGACTCAATAGCAACTCTGAAGTCGTTATAGTCGAATATACTCGTTGTGTTCATGAAAAATTTTCTGGAGTTGGCCTACGAATGCAGGCTTGACATTTTGGAAGTGACAACAGCGAATGGCTCTTTCATGGTTGTCATCACCAACAAAATTTACCTGAACAAAAGACGGTTGCTGTTGTGTTCTAGGCATCAAACTTCCTATTCTGTGATATATACCTGTCCTCGCCCCTTAAATGTTGGCATTATATCTCCCTCTTTTATCTCTTTTGCTCCAAATGACGTCATTTGGAAAAATCCGTTCTATTTCCTAATATTATTTAGAAAATGCTCAGCCCCAGGATCTTCGTAAGTAAGGAGGTTGTGCAAGTGTTCAGGATATTCTTGAAAGGGAGGAAGTTGGACTTTCTCGTTACTGCAGCACATGGCAGGGCTCTCGTCCTTCCATTTTACTGCATAACACGAATTTATATTTATAATTTACTTTATATGTTTTGAATTTGTTGATGATTTGGTAATTCTATGTCTTTTTTGATACTGGTATGTAAAACATTGTGTCAAGATGATAAACCAAAATATAGACCTCGCATGAGACACACTAAGGTAGACTTCGTACCTACTCATGCGTGTGTCTTGTGTAGGCGAGTCTAGACTGCTAAATTTCTTCCGGTGATTTGGTTTAATCGATCAAGTTGGACACAGGGTTACACCACTCTCAACCCACTTTTTACAAAAGCTATTTCTGTCAAAAATATTTCAATCATTAAAACTTTTACCTTGGAACATGTTTTACCGGTGACCTAATTGGGCAAAAGCGATTCGTTTTTGGGGAACGCGAGGGCGTTACGCGTAGTTTGATAGTTTGATATTAGGAGAGTAGAAGCAGTCAAGAGCTTAACCCTCGGTATATTAAATAACATTTACTCAATAATAAATGATCTCCTTTTACTCATGTTTCCCCTAATACGAAATAGAAAATTTTATTCAGGATTTGACCGATCTTGTTCGATCCCTCTCGGCCGTTGTGTATAAAAAATTATATGTAATATATGATTGTATAAATTATAAAATAAAATTAATATTTAATAAATTGTAGGATTGTAACGTTTATTTCAAAAGGAGAGTACTCCTTAAAAACATATCGCTTTTGTCCAATTAGGTCACCAGTAAGGTATGTTCCATGTTAAAAAAGTAATGCAGGTTACAATTGTAGATAGCAGTTTCAAACACAACCACACTAAAGTAGTTGTAATTAGTAGTTGGTATATATAACTAAATTTGTGTTAACTCTACCTCTGATCACCATATGTTGTTGAGGATTGTAGATTTTGGTTTTTCTTCGGGCGATCAACATTTAGGTTATTACGCTCTGTATGCACATTATTTGTGTATCATATTTTATAGTACTGATTAATAGTTTTCTTTTTCATGTTATTATTATGTTATTATGTTATATATAAGTTAAAAATAATTTAACGGTGATATCCGGAAAGCGGAAATCTAAAGCTACTTTTTGAAGCACACCTTTAGTCAAGTCGTAATAATTAAATTTAATTGAAGTAATAATTTTGACCAGGTTGCTTGAGAAAAGTGCTCTTAAAAAGACGTCCTTGAGATTTCCGAGATACGAGGCCTGCCATATGCAGGGTTGGGAAGACGGGAGACCTTCAAAAAAAGAAAATTTGATCCAGGCAACGATACGATTCATCATCGGACTGATCAAATTACAAAGACCCTAGCGATGACGATATAAATTTATTTGTCAACGGTATAGATAAACCAGACTCAAGTGATGCAACTTGCATGTTTTGTGATGGAGAGGTGTGGGCAAAATGTGTTATGTGCTAAATGTGGGTACAGTTAGCTTGTGCTAGGGCTAAAAGAGCCAGTTATATTTGTGGTTTCTATGAATCACTTTTTTTCTTCTAATAAATAAATTCTCTTCCGTATTATTTTATCCTGTAACTATTTTTGGTGACTTTTTTCGAAGAGGGCCTATATTTACAACCCATTTTTTCTGGTGATATTTCAAATCCTTTTTGTAGATCGTCAATTTTGAAATGAAATAATTGAGGTTAATCATTGGTTTTTCTTCTCTTATTTAGAAAACTTGTTATAGTTGTCTATGAAAGACAAAAATCTAGAGTTATTCTAATTGAAAGTAACTTTAAATCAAAAACAAAAGAGGTTGCCTCTATATATATATATATATATATATATATATATATATATATATATATATATATATATATATATATATATATTTTAAATTCGAGTTTATTAGCGATAAGATATTACCATGCTTGAAAGCTGCTCTACATTATCGAATACTAAAAGATGAGAACTTTTCAACATTTTATATTATGCATGAAAAAACTTGGCTGACACCTGGTGAATTATGCATACTGAACTTAATAAACTCTTTTAAACTTCAAACCCGAGTCAGGCCTCCTGTTTTTGAACCGAATAAGGAAAACAGATAAAAATATGTAATCTTAATATTTGTTTTTTTTAATATTTAATTATAATATTTATTGCTATATCATGTGTAACTATGACAAACAACTCAAGAACCTTCTATTTAAGGATACTGAAATAAATATGTATTTAGTGCTCTAAAAACTATACGAATTCACATCACATAAATACATATTAAAATTAAAAATTATTTACTCACATACGATAAAATATATGAAGGTACATCATATCGTCATCCCAGAATTATCTTGTTCTAAGTCCATTTTTAAGGTATATAGAGTTATATACACCAAAAATTTAGAAAAAAAAAACGTCTTGTTCTAATATCAGTATTATTAATTTAAATAACACTATTATCTTAGCCCATGATCGAGTATTCAGTAAATAAATGTTCTATAACCCAAGTTTTGTGTCTACTTTAAAGAATTATCTTATTCTGTTTATAGCTTAAGCAATCATAGTGTTCTATAGACCGTTCATTTTGTTCTATATCCATAAAATAAACCAGAAACATCTCCAACGTCAAGGAAGAAAAAACCGAAAGAGATAAAATAAATTATATACTTACACTTTATGTTTACATTTGCTTATTTTTTTTTATTTCTTTATTAATTTTTTGTAATAATAAAATTTTATAATAAAAAAGAGGTTTTATTACAATACACTGTCTCAATTATAAAAAAGAAATTATAGAACAATCTATTGATCTAAAAATGTTCTATATACCGTATTTCTTTAAAGGTTAGGCAAAAATAGCCATTTTTGTTCTATATCAAAATGAATAAAATGGTTTTAATATAAATCACTGCAATGAGGTTATAAGTTTGATGTAGTAAAATATTATCTAATATACTGGGAATATAAGTGCAAATGCATTTACATGTTATCCCAAAATAAAAAAGTACTTTAAGAAATAAACTTCAAATCTCATTTCCCAAAAAAACTGTTTTGGGATATAGCACAACATAATTCTGGGATGACGACATTTCTTTGACCGTTTTTTTTTTTAGAAAAATTTCGGAAAACGTAAGTCATTAAATCATGGATGGAAGCTAAGCTGAATTTCTAAGTCCTGTTAAAAAAAAAAAAAAGTCCCAATTTCTTCCTGACAGTGAAAACTATTTTTCTGATAAGAACTGTCGCCATATTTTCGATCCAAGCAATAACAAAATAGCTAGATTGTGTCAAAGTCTTACATTTTCGAGTGTTAAAAAAAAATTACAAATATTGCGGATGAAAATAACGTTACACAAGAAAACATCTTCAAGTCAAAATGTCTTGAATATTTGTTCACTTGAAGTTTCACAATATATTAAAAATTATTTTATCTTATTAATTGGTGGGCATACTGTTAAAAAAAATATTCATATAAACTTCATCTATTTTTTCCAATAATAATTTTCGTCTATTAATAATTAGAAATGTTTGCAAATAAAAGAAACTAGTTTGCATAGATATGATTTCATCATATTACAAATCGAAACTCCACATGTTGCATATTCGACTCCTGTGAACCTATTAACTGAAACCAATTTGGACTAAGGAAATTTATGGCGCTACCGAAATTTCTAATGTATAACATCGATTTCAGTTTTCTGAGGTTCGTCCATTTGTTAAAATATTTTACACTAAGACCTCGAGGTTTTAAAAATGTATAAGTTCATGACCGAGGATTAAGGAGCTCTATTTGTTTAAATGAAAAAAAAAAAATCAAGTTTGAAACTCCTATTTTCCCTCAACTCTGTTTATTTCGAATAATAATTTACGGGTAATTCAATTTAATTATTAATTTAACTAATTTGATCCTTTCAATTTTAAAATGTAAAAGTCTAAAGCGACAAGAAACTGCTCGTCGTTACAGATTAATTACTTCAACATTTACTAGACGAACGATCAAACCTCCCAATTCATTACAAAAGACTTGTTTACATGACTGTTATTAGACTTATTTGGACGTACGGAGTTAAGCTTTGGGGCTCCACTAAACCATCCAATTCATCTCGTATCCAATCCTTACAATCCAAAACCCTTCGAAAAATCCTAAATGCACCTTACTTTGTCACCAATAAGCTTATCCATAAAGACCTTAATGTTCCATATATTGCCGATTTAGCCCAAAATAGATACCTATCCTTTCATAGTAAGCTCCATAACCACTCAAATCCCTTAGTTTTTCAACTTGCTTCATACTCCATTCCCAATAATCATCCGAGGCGTCTGAAAAGAAGATGGCCTAGAAATCTTCTAGTGTAGAATTTTATTGATGATGAGTAGTTCTTATAAAGTTATTACATGCTATTGTAATCGTTATCAGCTTATTTACTTGATGTACATATTTGTATAGGTGTAAATTTCTATAAATTGATATATATGAAAAAAAAAAAAAAATGAAAATGGTTTTAAAAAAATGGAAAAAAAAATGAGAATAATTTTCAAGTGTAACCATCAGTTGATTTGGATGTGATACAAAGAGCGATAGGTTCAAAAACCCAGCAGGCGAACCTTGTGGTAATGCTTGGAAGGAAATTTATAAATAGACTTATGGTCTATTGTTTTTCCCAGCCAGTGAGAAATCGAGTTTATTCCACTTATTTTTTTTTTTAATTTACGATTTTATTAAGAATTAAAAAGTTTTCAGCGAAATAAATATACTAATTTTATAGGTAATAAATCTCCTGGTCCCGACGGGCTACCAGCAGAGATCTTTAAATATGGTGGTGACGAGCTGGCCAAATACATGTATGGTATTATTATGAAGGTGTGGCAACATGAATAAATCCCAGATGAGTGGAGGGGTAGTGTATTATGCCCCATAAACAAAAAAAGGAGATGTCCTTGAATGCAACAACTATGGAGAGATTTCCTTGCCCCATGTGCGTATAAAATCTTAAAAGAAGCTAAGAATTGACGTGTGCAGAACGTGAGATTAGCGCATATCTAGCAGGCTTTATGAAGGGAAAGTACACTATAGACCAAATTTTTTCGATCAGGATCTTGCTGGAAAGAGCGAGGGAGCATATGATACAAACACACCACCTCTTCATCGACTTCCAGGCGGCATATGACACCATCTACAGAGATAAGCTTTATAAGAACCTCATTGAGTAAGGTGTCCGTTCCAAAATAGTAAGATTAACCCGGATGACAATGAGGGAAGTGAATTGTCAAGTTCGGATACAAGGAGATATGTCCGATACATTCCAGACTCAAGGGGATTGCCTTGCTTGTCTGCTGTTTAATTTGGCTCTGGAAGGTGCCATCAGGAGGTCGAAGATGCAGGTGGGAGCCACTATGTACAATAATGGCACAGATCCTGAGGTACGCTGATGGTTTGGAAATCGTTGGGAGGAGTCTTTCTGCAGTAGAGGAAGCATTTCTTAACCTCCAGAAAGAATCAGCTAAATTCGGGCTGGCCATTAACGAGAAAAACACAAAATACACGAAAACGGACCCTCAAGGTAGACGAGAGAACCTACCGGATATCAAAATAGGAAATAGTGTTCTTCAGGTGGTCGATGGTTTTATATATGACATAAATGACATAAAGCCAAAATCCAGAAGAGAATTCTAGCCTCCAATAGAAGCTACTTTGGATTACTTAGATACTTCCGCAGCCGAATCATCACAAGGACCGCTAAACTCCGCCTGTACAAGACCCTCAAGCCAGTACTTGTTTCTTGTATATACTGAAACCTGAACGATAAAATGAAAATAAAGTGAAATGAAAAAAATAAACTTTATTCTGGAACTTACTGTCCCCTAAGAATAAAAATAATGCACAGTTAAAAGTACAAATTGTCTGGCCTATTATTTACAAATTAAATGCTTTAGTAATTACAGCATACATTTTTGACAGGAAAAAAAAAATTAAATTAAAAAATATGTATATGATATAATAATAATAACATAAAATACAATCGTATATATATCAACATATAAAAGAAAAAAAGGAAAAAAAAAAAGTAATTTTAAGTATCTCTTTGATTATTGACTATTTGCGGAAAATTGATTGTCTAAAAGGTACAGAAATAAATTATTTTTAAAGGAGGTTATGGAAGCTGCTTTACGAATAGAAGTGGGTAGGGAATTCCAGAAGGAGGTAGCACGAATGATAAAAGATTTGTCAAAGGAAGCGGTTCTATGTGAGGATATAGAGGTTAAAAGGTTGGAAAGTGTTTAGGAGGTGGATAGAAGAGTGCAGAGTTAATAGATCAAGAATAAAGGAAGGTTTTTGGTTGTCATAGATTGGAATAGGAAAGTATCCAGAAAGTATTGCCGTCGGAATTTAGGAAAGAGCCATCCAAGCTCAAAATATCGGCAAGTAACGTGTGACCGCCTGGGGATCCGGAAGATAAATATAATGAAACAGTTCATCAGTCTCCCCAGCTCTATCTCGAGATCCCCGGACATTCCCCCATAAACCAAGCAATCCCAAAGGCTTAGGGAACAAGCACTCCTCTGTTTTGAAAGGCTCATACTGACGAAGATCTTCGGAACAGTGCGGGTAAACAATGAATGGAGGCTGCACTCTAATGCAGAGCTAAAACTACTTTATGGTGAAGCTGACATAGCTAAATTAATCAGGATCGGGTGACTGAGATAGGCTGGACATATTGTCAGGATGAGGACTGATGAAACTCTCTATGGAACTAGAAGAGTTGGCAGACCCAAACTACGGTGGGCTGACGGTGTGGCGGCAGAAACCTCCGTAATTGGAGACCAGGATCAGATAAGAGAGAAGACTGGAGGACAATTTTGCAGGCGGCCCTGACTCTTGGTGAGTTCTAGTGCCATTGAGGAAGGAAGGCCCACTTTTTGTCAACCCCGGCATTTACGGATTGAATAATTTTTAATTTTCTTCATACGAAAGGGTTTTACGCTTTACCATTTTCGAAAAAATAATAAATATTGAGGTACAACACAAAACAAAAACTTATCGCACAAGTCTTTTATCAGAAAATGAAGCAAATTGGAAACAAATGTCAGAATGGGATTTACCGCTAAACCTTCGTAGAATCTTTGATCAGTTTAAACGCTACTTATTTAACAAATCGACTTCAGTATATAGAGGTTTTTCGATAAAAACTTCGTTTTGTAGAGGTGTGGTGTAAGCTAAGGAATTTTCGAAAATTCGATATACCTAGGCTATCTTAACCAATCCTTCGATATGTAGAGGTAAAAATAACATAGGAATGGTAGGCATATACAAGGGGAATAGAAAAACTTCGATTTATCAAGGAATCCCCTTTATCGAGGTTCCACTGTATTAGAAATAGGCACTGGTATTTTGGATAATATTTTTGTTGGATGACATTCGTAGCTAGGACCTTCCAGTCCTACAGTATCCATTAATGATATTCCATTAATCCCTGTTTAACAGAAACGCTACCTAGGACTCCAACTGGACAAACGTTTAACTTGAAATCCACATACAAGACTAAAACGACAGGAAACTGCTCGTCGTTTTCGACTTCTTTAGCATTTACTAGGCAAACATTCAAACCTTCAGATTTACTACAAAAGACATTTGCTTGACTGTTATCAGACCTATTTGGACATATGGCGTTGAGCTTTGGGGCTAAACTAAAGCTTCTAATTCTTCCCGTGTCCAATCCTTACTATCCAAAATCCTTCGTTACTATCCAAAAACTTACTGTTTAGGAGCTATATTAACTCGCATGAAAAACGTTAAGATCTTTATGGATAAGTTTATTTTTAATAAAGTAAGGAGCATGAAGGATTTTGAATAGTAAGGATTGGATACTGGAAGAATTAGAAGCTTTAGTTTAGCCTAAAGCTCAACGCCATATGTCCAAATAGGTCTGATAACTGTCATGCAAATGTATTTTGTAGTAAATCTGGAGGTTCGAACGTTTGTCTTGTAAATATTAAAGAAGTCGAAAACGACAGGAAACTGCTCGTTTTAGTCTCAACGAAAACAACGAGCAGTTTCCTGTCGTTTTAGTCTTTTATGTGGATTTCAAGTTAAACGTTTGTATATGTGGAGTCCTAGGTAGCGGTCCTGTTCAACAGGGATGGGATATCATTAATGGATACTGTAGGACGGGAAGTCGTTCGTTTACGACAAAGAGTAAAGGTTATTTGGTGAGATTTATTAGGATTTATTTTGATTCTCCATTTTTGGCACCATTCTTGAAGGTTTAGGTTATGGGATTGAAGTCCTCTTAATTTTAAAATGCAAATTAGGAAAATCTGTAGATTATAGATAGATATATCCATTATCTATTTTGCTTATTAATTCTGGCATTAGTCATTATCCGCCATTGGTACTTTAATTGAACGGTAGCAGTTATTAGTTATAAAGTTTTAAGTCGCATTATGTAATTTTAAATGAAATCATATCGTTATTTGTTAGCTGAAAGCAGAAAGAGGACAGTGATTTCTTCTTTCTCGTCGAAGATAGCAACATTCAGAGATAATGCTAGCTACAAGAAAAGCGGTGTTATCATGTCGAGAGATAAATTCGTCGCAAGGAGATGGAACTAAGAGGATTACGCTATCTGATAAAGTTTCTCTGATTCTGATCCTTCTATTGAAACCCCTTCCTCCTTACCACTTTCCTTTGGACTACAATCAACTCTGTATCAGCTTAGGAATCACAACTTATCATGCCGACATTGATTGTATTTGTAAACCTTGGCTTACATAGGGGTTATTATAAACAGATAGCCACATTAATTTTAACATTCGTTGTAGGAGAAATTCTATTTGGTTTTCCTGAAAATAATGCAGGCTCTTTAAATTACCTCTCTGCCTACGAATCTTACGAATTTAATACCATTTAATATTGATTTCACGGATTGGAAATATTTCAGTCTTGGGTATTGTTTAGAATAGTCCCTTGATTGATTTTATCTAGCAACAGTAACCTAGTAAGTACCTGCATTGTGTTCGCCGAATCTAATATGGTGTATAAAAAAAAAGAAATTACCGTTTTTTAAACAAATATTTTTCAATTATTATTTCTTTGATATAAAATACAATTGTTATCTACCGTCATTATATATCTGCTAGCCAATTGCTCGATGCCACGCTGATACCATTCCTTGAAATGGCTGTCAAAAGACTCGTGGACAGCATTTCAACTTCCCCATAATTATCAATTTTTTCCCTTGAAGAAAATGGGCCATGGATCGAAAAAAGTAGTAAACCATAGGAGCGAGGCCTGGGCTATATGGTGGATGAGGAATGAATTCAAACCCATGGAGTTCTGTAAACTATTCTTTGGTTCGACTGCTGATTGTTGAGGAGTAAGTAGGGAACCCGTCTACAGGTCTTTTTCACCTTCCCCATGAAGAGAAGAAGGCGATTAACAGTATCTTTCGACACACCACACTCCCTGGCAAGTTCGCGAGTACTTGTGGACGGATTTGACTCAACAGCTTTTTTCAGAACCTCATCAATATCCATTAATGGCCGCCCGGAGTCCTTCTTCCTTTCCAACGTAGTATCTCCACTTCTAAATTTTTCAAACCAACGCCGCGCGGTGCGCTCTTTAAGGACACCTCCCTCTTCATATTTTATAATTTCACGAGGTGCTTCAGTGGCTGTGAAATTTTTTTCCAGTAATGTCTTAAAATTACGAAAATTTCGTAGGATACTGTCATGTTTCTTTTTTTGCAATAAATAACTGAACTGAGGCTTATTTTGAATAAGTCCAGTGTTAGTAAACAAGCTTAGAGAATGCTCTAAAGGGATTATTAAGTATTCGTAAATTATAAATAACATTAAGATATTTACAGACTTTTGAACTCTGGAATTTGATAAAAAAGTCATTTTTTTTTTTATACGCCCTATTAGTTCTCACCTAGCTGTTGAAGGGTACACGTCTCCTCCCATTTTGAGTGTGGTAGCTATTGTTTATTTGAATGTATGTTTAGTCTATGTTTGTTTAAGGTAATGTGTTCTATTAGGTGAAATCTTAAGGCGAATTGCCGTTAAAATTGCTGAAGAGCCCAATGTTATACTCCAAATCCTTCAACAATTGGGAGTAATTGCTATTCTTTAAAAATGACGATTCCCACATGCGACGCCTTTTCTTTTTCACTTTTCCTCCGCTAGATGTTCTAGAATGAGAATAGCCACCACGAAACCCGCAATTTTGGATAGCCCGGGTGCCATCTATTCGCTGCGAATGCTCACGAGCAACTGATTGTCAGAAATACTCGTGCAGTGTGAACAGAGGGGTCGTTTGCGTTCGTACTCCTTGAAAACCTGTGAATAAGGATCGCTAATGCTCGATGCTTGAAGCTCGAGGATGTTCGAGCAGTGTAAATGGGCCCTAACAGTAAGGCCCCCCGCTGACTGCAGACTTTTTATCGGCCGATAGTTTGGTCGGTCTCTTAATTAGTATGGATATATAGGCATGTGCGCACATTATGCCGACTCAGAATCGGCCGATAAAAAAGTTTGATAGGCTTTCCTATTGCCATTAAACTAATTCGTCGGGCAACTATCGGCGGACTGTTTAATTATTGTTGGCTGACTACGAACTACGCACACACAACGATTGTTAATCGGCCGATAGTTCAGTTCGCTTTGGTTTGGCGTCGTGCGAATATTTTTATAATAGCATCACCCAATTCACAATCCTTGATTGTTGAAACATCAATCATCAAATTAATTAAAGAAGTCGAACGAGGCCTGCGCTTTATAAAAAAAAGTATAAGAAATAATTTTATTGATTCATCAAGTTTCATTTTAATTTCGAACCATAAAACTACAATACGTAGTAAAATCAATAATTTGATATTACTGGTACTCAGATGAATAAATTTATATTTATTGACTTGCGCTAACTTGTATCCTTATATTGTGGAAGGAGAGTGGCCAAGACTGTCCTTCGGCCTCAAAAAATCGTCAGATCCTGGCAGATCTGTAAAACTATATCTGGTCCAATTAGCATGACTAGTTCATTGAAGCTGGTTATCCTCATCCGATAAAAGGCGAAAAACTATTTCGGGCAATCAATCAATTTGGAATGAATACGGTAGAATTTTCCAATAAATAATCTGTCACTTAGAAGGGGATGCACCCAATACTTCCGAAATCTCTTTTTGATTTTCCTCCTCCGTCGTATTAGAGCTATAATAAATGACATTTCTGGACAATGTTTTCATAGTGCGACCGCTTTCTTCAACAGTCGAATACAAACTAACTAAGTAACTAGGTAAATCGTCCGAGAATAGTCGGCCGACTGTTGGCCAGTCTGCGCCCTCTTCACCAACCTGACTGTTTAGTTGGCTCAGTGTGCGCACTAGCAGCCCAACCCGACTAAACTATCGCCCGATAAAATGCCTGCAGTCTGCGGGGGCCGTAATACATTAAAATTAAATTAAAACATGTGTATCATCACAATTAATATTGTATAGGCTGTAGTGTATATGGGTTGATTTAAGTGCTTTAATGCGGGCGAAAACTGTGTAAAATAACGTGTATGATTCGTGTATCAATGGAAACACATTACATACCAGCCTTTAATAAACATCATTATAAAATCACTGGTGGGGCTATTGTAAACAAGACCCCCCCCCAGTCTATATTCACTAGTTTACTTGTAATTTTCGATTTATTTTATTTTACAATTTCAAATTCATTCGGAACAGGGTCCCTATTACTAGAAAAATAAAAAAAACATAATACAATAGAGTGACTGCTTGCGCTATTTCAAAATGGTTTAATTTTTTTTCAGAAGACAAAGAGATTCGTGGCAGAACTTCTTACATGGATGATGATATTCTGAGATCTTTAGTAAAGCAATCAACCACTGAGATCTTTAGTGGAAAAAATGTTAAAACTTTACGTCACAAATAAACGTATCTATCTATACTGGGTGTCCCATGTATCTGTTGTTTATGTATATGTATGTATCTGTTGAGGATATAGAATTTTTTAGTTTTTATTTTTGAAATCTTACCTTTTTCTGAAAAATGGCTGTTTTCTCTACTCTGGTTTAGCGTAGAAACAAAAACGATGATATTTTCGTAATCAGCATTAAATTTTCTAAAATATGAAATAGGTTTCGTTATTTTTAGTGGGCCTTTTAACGCGCAAAACAAAAAAAAATTATTAAAACTTCCTAATTAAATTAAAAAATAAAATAATTCCTTACTCCCCACTGGAGCACCCTAGAAGCCGTCCAATTTCCTAAAAACTGCAGAATTTAGTTAGCTTTTTAGTGGTGTAACCCATGATACAATTGCACTTCACATTTTGGGCCTTTGGTGTTATTATCTTAAAAAACGGGGATAAAGAAAATTGTCCTTCTTGCGCGGTCAAATGTAAACTCACTACTCTAAATTAATAGAATTTTCCTCTTCCTGAACTTCCAATAAGTTAGAATTTTTTTTTCTTCACTTTTTTAAGACTAGAAAGAACAATATATGAATTCTAACTAATGTAAAAAGGGTAATAATAATCTAAAATTAAAAATTAAAATACTCCTGTTGAAATTTAAAAAATACTTTTTTTTAAATATAATTCATTTTTTTTTCTTCTCATCAACTAAAATTTGAAAAATTCTACATAAATAATGTTGAAGATAAAAAAAATATCGAGGATTATTATTACTGTAGAAACGTATTAAAGTGGATTATTGCAGCACGTGTTTAAAATGTCCTCCATTACTCGGGATGGAGTATTACTCCATTACTCTAGCGCGCTTCCTCATTACTCCAACAGTGACATTTAATGACAACTTGGCTTTTACTACTTCAACAGCCTCAGGTATCTCTGTTTATCTCGTAGTTCTTCCACACATGTTATTGGCGTTTTGTACACCTCTTCTTTCAAGGCACCCCAAACAAAAAAATCAAGGGGGACCTATGCGCCGTTAAACCAATTCTTCACTGCGGTGGAGCCCCGCCAAGCTGGAATACAATTTCTCTTCTGACTTCTGGATCCACTTCTTCCAGAAGGACCTGCAGATCAGTTTGCAGGAAATTTAGGTAGAAAAACATCTTTTAGACTCAAAAGGTGAAGTGTAATTGTATCATGGGTTACACCACTAAAAAGCTAACTAAATTCCGCAGTTTTATAGAAATTTGAAGTCCTACTTATCTGATAGGTACTTCAGAGTGAGGCAAGAAAATGCATATTCAGGCCTCAATGAAATAAGTGCCGGTGTTCCGCAGGGTAGTATACTAGGCCCCATACTCTTTCTGCTCTAGATCGCCGTTATCCCAGAAGATGAAGAAGGCGTCATGACCTATGCCAATGACATTGCTGTTCTTTCCATCGGCAATGAAAATCAGGAAACCACAAGAAAATTAAACACAATAATAGTTAATATACACTGGACGCAAAACTCCGATGGAAAGGACACGTTAAAAAAAAAAAAAAAAAAAAAAAAAAAAAAACTAATAAAACTCAATTTGATTTAGCAAAAGTTGTATTGGCTTCTAGGCAGACAATCCAAAGTGTCTGTAAACAATAAAATATTAATATACAACCAAGTCCTGAAGCCAATCTGGACATATGGAATCCAGCTGTGGGGATGCACGAGGGACTCCAATAGAAAAATAATTCAAAGATTTCAAAATAAAATGTGATAGGGCATCTTAAATGCACCTTGGTACATGAAGAATCTCCGCAGAGATCTTCGGGTGCCGACCGTGGAAGAGGTAATCCAAAAATACGCCCAGTCGAACCAGGATCGCCTGCAAGACCACGTCAACGCTGAGGCCACCCATCTCCTAGACTTCAATGCACTGGTGAGGAGGCTAAAGAGAAGGATGGCCCATGGCCTAATCTTGTGTTTTACGTTCAAAGCTATTGACATTTGAAGTTTTTTTAATTTTGAAAAATAAAACTATACTTTATGTATATATGTTTTAATAGTGTATTCTTATTCTTATTCTTATTATTATTATTACTAGGATAAAATTGCTAATAAGTTCGTAAAGAGCTTGATTCTAATATAAATAAATAAAAAAAATATTTTACTTTATTTATTGTGTATTTATAGGCTGTTTATTTTAACTTTCTTACTTTATTTTATGGATAGGCCTTTGTCATCTATATTACTCATTGATCTTGAGTAATGCAGCTTGTAATTATTTTTTTTTATATATATCTATTTATTGAAATTTACAACTGTTCATAAAAACATACATCTAGTAAATGTGATAATGACAAAAATAATAAAATGACAATTCCTTGTGAAGCAACTGCCTATTGGTAGCACTTCAATAAAAGTTCTATTTGAGGAGGTCCCGAGGCCATCCACTTTTCAGACGCCTTGGAGGGCTGTCAGGAATAGAATAGGAAGGAAGTTGAGAGACTACTGGATTTGAATGGTTTTGGAGTTTACTATGAAAGGATAGGTATCTGGTTTTGGCTAAATCAGCAATATATGGAACATTGAGATTTTTATGGATAAGTTTATTTGTCACAAAGGAGGGAGCATTAAGGATTTTGGATTGCAAGGATTGGATACGAGATGAGTTAGATGCTTCGGTGGAGCCCCAATTATTGAAATAAAAAGTTTAAAACAAAAAATTGTTAGTAAAAACAAAATATTTACTTTATTTGTATCTGTTTATTTATTTTATTTTAACTTGTCAGTTTTTTAAATTTTATTTTATCATACTGTTTTTATTTTCTTGTCTTTCAAACAATCATTCCCTCTCTTTGTTATATATTGTTGTTGATTTTTCTTCTAGCCATGAAGGCTTTAAATGTTGCGTATGGGTGATTTCAATATTTCGGGACAATTCGAATAAAAAAAAAAAAAAAATGTTCACTACATAAAACATGTAAATTGATTTTTTTTTTCCACAAATTGTTTCTGTAAGGTGTGTGAAGTAAGCCTGTGAAGTGGACATACATAACCTGCAATATTTCTAGATATATTAAATAAATAATAACTATTAAAATCTAGGGAGTGATTTTGGATCTAGGGAGTGGAAAACCACGACTAGGAAGTGAGTTTATTATCTAGGAAGTGAGGAAAATATCATATTTATTACATTTAAAAATAGAAAAACGAAATTAAAGAGGTAGGTATATTATAAACTTGGGGTGTATGCATGAATTTTCAGCCTTTAGGTACGTACTGCCACATCTATTTTAAAACCTTCAAACTAAACTTTAAAAATATCAAAATAATATAAAATTGAAATTAATAACGACAGTTATATTAACTTTCAAACAATAAAACGTAAATAGATTGTAAATGATAAATAAGCTATGAAATAAAGACTATGTAATGATGTTATTATTGTTATGATAAAAATAATGCTCCTTGAACTTTTATTATAACTAAGTAGGTGGGTATAACATTTAAACATTAAATAAAAATTTAGGCTGTACGTTTAAAAATAAAGATTAACGAGCAGCAATAATTGAATTCGTCGGTTCCTTTTGGGCTGATGTTGATGGTCCGGCTGTGCTGAATGCCTAGAAATTTCCCACATTTCATGGTATGAGAGGGAGAAATCAAACAATTTATTTTATAAAAGCAGATTAACGCTAAAACAATTTAAGTTCACAAATAACACGATATCCTTACTCCCTAATATTCACATTTTTCATTTAAATGCCTAGGGAGTGAGTTGTAGGGAGTGAGTTCTAACCAAAACAAGGTTGGTATCACGTAGGGTTGGGCGATAGTCGATAGTTACTATCGATATATCGATAGGTCATGCCTATCGATGGTCACTGTCGATAGCGTCGACTATCTTTTTTACCCTCAAGTTTCGAAACTCTCGAAATTATGCTGATGTCTCTGTCCAGTGTCGAGTTTTTGAAATTAAATTCGGAATTCCTAGAGCTCAAGGATTCTCTCAAAGATTAAAGGAAAACAGAAGTTCAGAAGTTTTTCTTTCGGGAAATATGTGGCTCAAGGAGCCCACTTGACTCTTGAAATTAACTGTTTCGTTATTTTTCTTTTATGAAGATTTAATTTGTTCATTATTATTGTAACCATGTCAATTGTAAATATTTTTTAAAAATTCAAATATATTAGTTTTTTTTTCTCTCATCTTTATGATGTAATATTATAATTTATAATCCTGCAAATTTTAAATAGTAAGTAGGTAATTGAATTTAATTAAATTAGTTTAAATTCTTTATTGAATAGCTTTGGAAAAAAAGGAAACAACTATCGAAAAACTATCGATAGCAATTGATAGTTAACAACCGATAGTATTGGCCTAGCGATAGTGCTAACAAATGGCTATCGCCCAACCCTAGTATCACGTTATACACGAGTCCTATTTGAAAAGCAAAACATGGTATCTATTAGTTTTTCAGTAAAGTTTTGAATTTATATTGAATCTAAAAAAACAAGATCATGTTTTCAATGGGTCGGATACACCTTAGGGAGTGAGAATTAATTAAGATACGGTACTTACCGAGCGGAGTCAACGCACCTCCACTTGTCTACCAATGAACTCAGCGTCTTGAAACAGATAGCAGTAGACAGGTCCACCAGAAATAGTGTTGCCCAATACATAAAGCTCCTCAAATTTTCCTTTTAGAGAGCGATGGAGGGATTTTCAAAAATAATTTAGGATGTGAGCTAGAGGGTTGCGACACTTCTTTATGTTAATAGTATATATTGCTAAGAAGGCTAAATATCAATCACAAAATTATTTTTGGATAAAAAATAGGAAAAAATACCCCTTCATATTTTCGAACTAGAGAAGGCCTTAAATATATTCGAAATGCAAGCATTTTCAAGTTGTAACAACCTAGGGAGTGAGTAAATGCTATGCATAAACGTCAATTACTCCGGTTATATATGTAGATATATCATTATTGTTGGGAGTCCATAATGGTACAATGGGTACTTGCCCATGTAAACTAAAATCTGAATTTTATGTTCAGTAAAATTTTCAAAATATTTCATTAGCTTATTGGTTTACTAATATTCCTCATTTACAAAACAAGGTATAACGTGACTGTTAGTAGTTTCCTGGAGCTGGATTACTCTTTAGCTGTCAATTCCAGCCTTCCCGGAGATGGAAGATCGTGTTCAAGGCAGAGAACCCTCGATGGGTATTGGAAGGGCTGCCACCTGCTAATAAAAGTGGGACAGGGGAATTAGCTCGTAAATTACAGAAGACAATGTTGGTACACCTGACACCTTCGGTTTGAGCTTGATGAGCCTTCGGGCCAGATCAGGTGTCGCGTCCGTAACTTACGACCCTCGGCTCCTCTCCTCTATTACGTAGTCGATATCACGTCTACGGCAAAGAAGCTAGTACAGTTAATTCGTTAGTGTTTTTAATAAGTTACAATAATACAAATTAAATAATGCATTGTATTAGAATAGAACAGAATAATAATTATATTCTGGAACGATGTCCCTCAAGAATAACAGATATAAATAAAAATAAAACTGGTCAGAGACATAATGTGATAAATAATATAGAAAAACAACAATACAATCATACGATTATGTAGATATTATAGATAATAGTTAAATATACATAAAATAAAATAAGATAACATTATACGAATTAGAGAAAATATAATAAAATGAGTTAATAATAAAAAAAAGAATCTTCCAATAAAATAAAAAAGACTCCTTTACCTGACAGTTATTAGACCTATTTGGATACACGGAATTGAGCTTTGGGGCTCCAGTAAACTATCCAATTCTTCTCGTATCAAATCCATACAATCCATATCCTCAATGCTCCTTACTTTGTCACAAATAAACTTATCGATAAAGACCTTAACGCTACATATGTTGCTGATTAAGCCTAAACCAGATAGCAATATTTTCATGGTAATCTCCACTTCCACTCGAAGCCATTAGTCTCCCAACTTGCTTCACATTCGATTCCTGATAACCCACCGAGACGTCTGAAAAGAAGATAAGTTTTTATTGAAGTAGTTATTCTAGTGAATAGTTCTTCACAAATGGTTTACATGGCATTATAGTGATTTTCCTCAAATGTACTTGTTTGATAACCAGAATCTCGTAAATTACAGGATCGTAAATTATCCTGATACAATTTAAAAGGAAGGGTAACTACCTCGCAAATCGAATCAACCTCTGGAGAGTGGACGGCATATAATTTTATTAAAATAAATGTTCGCAACTTTGGGGAAATTTGATTAAGAAGAAATCTAAACCAGTTATAAAAATTAAAGTAACTTTCGCATGTGAAGAAGCGGCCGAATGGAGTCGTAGGTGTACCTAAGGGACTCACCGGTGGTTGACTTGCTTCTGGATGCTGCGATAATCGGTTAAGAAATCCTCCAACTCGATCACCACTCATTTGCAAGTAAAAAAGGGAAAATATAATGTCTTTGGAATATAACATGAAGAGAACACAGTTAATAAACTTTGGAAGGCTATTTTTAGCCTTGGTCATAAAACAGAATGAGGAAGACCAAAGTTCTTGGGCATCAATGGAAGGCAAAGGAAGCCTTGGGCAAAGAGAAGTATATCTAGCTCGCTTAGATCCTGATGACAGAGTGGGGGCTAGTCCAGCAAGGATTAGCGCGGGAGATAAGAACTATAAGAATACTGCGAGAGTTGGAATTAGTTATCAGCTGCCCCAAGTCATTGTAACACTAAAGGTTAAGAATTTCGGTAGAGGGCGTGACTATGTACATTTTTTCCTCTTTTTCTTTTTTTTACAAAAGGACGCCTGTTGGCGTGAATGGAGTTAATATACACTCTACAAGAGCGCCGATTGGTTGGCCGAAACAGTTAAAAAAAAAAAAAAAAATGATCACCAATAGGAGATGAAAAAAACAACAAGTTATTGGGAAAATTCGAAATGAGCCTGCATAGCCAAAAAATAATGCATCAATTTCAAATAAAAATATCAAACATTGTAGTTTATTGAGATTTAATTTTATTTATTTACTTATTTTCGAGTGTCGTATAACACTGCATATGGTTAGAACATTCGATTGTGGAAACGTGTGTTATTTTAAAATGACTAGATTCCTGGTCATTATTTTGTTTCTTATTTTTCTTTATCTAACTCTTATACCTCACGGTGTCGGGGCAGCCAGCAATCATGCTCTAAACACCTCTCTATCCGCAGTCAACCTCCTAATCTCTCCCATAGTGAGTCCCCTCCTCCTCGCCAGATCCGATATGAGGTCCTCCCATTTACTTCTCGGTCGTCCTCTAGGTCGTTTTCCCACTGCTTTTGCTTCCCATACTTTTTTTGGCAACCTATTGATTGGCATTCTTAGTACATGGCCAAACCACTTCAATTCTTTTCTGTGAATATAGTCTATCAGCGGTTCCTGCTCCGTATTATCTCTTATTCTTTGGTTTCGGATTCGGTCCAACCTTGTATTGCCAAGAGCAATCCTTAGAAATCTCATTTGTGTGGCTTGTATTCGGCTTTCAAACTTCTTGATGCCAGGCCAGCTTTCAGCTGCATAGGTCAGCGTAGGGATGAATACTTGCTTATATACTACCATTTTGGTTTTCATATCTTCCCTTTTTCCAATTATAACATTTCCGAGCTGGTAATAGATGTTGGTCGCTTTCCCTATACGCTGATTTATTTCAGAATCAAGCCTGCCATCATTACTAATTTTAACTCCTAGGTATTGATAGACTTTAACTTGTTCCAAGTCCAAACCTCCACAAGCCACATTTTGTTTTCTACCAATCGTATTTTTGGCATTTTACATTAATTTACTTTATATTCAGATTTACTTTGCATTCGTTACATTTTAAGGGTTGCATAGGTTCCAGTAAGTAGGTGAATTACAGAGCTTTGGTTGTCATCACAACTTTCTTGATTCTTGAATCTATACTCCTGCTGTAGGTATACTATATTGTTCTAAGTTAGTTATGGTAACCCCCTTGCCCTGCAATTCGCCATACACTTCCAGAAAAAATTATTTCAAATTACCGAATTGTATATCCCCTCTGATCTAATAAATGATTCCTTTGAGAAAGCGTTCACCAGCTCTTTTATAGAATTACCGACTTTCCTCTTTTCGCAAAATTATCTTTCTCAGTTCTTTGATGAAAAAATAAAGAAACGAAGATTGATGTGATCAAATATAGTACCTAGTGTACCTAGTACCTACTACTTTATGGGAGGGGACTCGATGGACGAGCGAGTTGCAGCGTGGGTCTCAGCGCATTAAACACACATTAAAGGGTTTTAATTTAAAATATCAACCAACTATTTCTTCGAGGAATAACAGCTGAATAAAACTTTTCCAATCGTCTCTACACTCGTAAAAATAGATCACAAATAAATAAAGAGAGCTACAAAAACTTTATTGCACTATATAGTTTATAAATAGGATTTAAAGCTACAGTCAAGACAAACTTTTATCTTTTATTGCTGACGTTTCGGCCAAAAAAATTATGGGCTATAAAAATAAAATGGGAAGGAACAAATCACTCTCAATTAAAATCTGAGACTGTTATCCGTCTGCATAAAAATAAAGTTTTCTGAAAATATTTTTTATTCTCTTATATAAAAAAAATAAAATAAGAATGTTTAACTTTCTTTACAACAGGCCATTTGTAGCAATAGGCAAAAATCCTCCTCTGGCTTGATCATTCATGATAACTAATAAGAAAGTTTAATTTTGAATGAAAACCGATATTTTGCAGGAACCTCAGATGATTTGGTCTAGCGGATAGCTAGTCAGGTAAAATGGCGATCATCTATTGGTTCTCAGTATGAGATTAAACGAAATTATACTATTAAACTTTTTTTTTAATTGATATTTACAACTGAATACAATATATAAAATAATTTGTGAAGTAACTACCCACTAGTAGCACTTAAATAATAGTTCTATATTAGAAAGTCCTGACGCCATATGTTTTTTTGACACTTCGGAGTTTTATGGGGAATAGAAGTGGGAAAAGTTAAGCGACTAGTGGATTTGAATGGTAATGGAGTTTGCTATGAAAGGATAGATATCAAGTTTTGACTAGATCAGCGACATATGGAATATTAAAGTCTTTAAGGATACGTTTATTTTTAACTAACAAGGGGACGTTTGCAGTTGTAACTCACAGATTTGAATGCCGATTTTTGTGTGGGTAGTAGGGACCTATAATAGTGCAAAACTAGAATTATAGCCGCCAATGGGAATTAGGAGCCGAGAAAAAAAATAAAATATGAAAATCACGTTTAATTTTTTTTCCCAGCTCTCAGTCAAAATAGAGAAATGATTCTTGCACGTCTAATTGTAGTTATCTATGTTATTTTAAATAAAAATATATTTGTTATGCTCAAAACACTAGCCGGCTTTAGAGTGCTTAAAAACTTCAAAAAAATGACAAAATTCCCAGGAAATCCGCTGTAAATTAGTGAAAACTTTTTTTCATGAACAACTGACCTCAAATCTGGATTTAACGCACCATAAAACCCTTATATGTGAAATTTTATAAAAATCAAAAAATATTGATTTTTTTACCACTTTCGAGGAGGTTAAAATTTTGAAGTTGAGATTTCACCAACGATTTCTACCGGCCATAACAACTGCTGCGTTCAACCGATTACAATAATAATAGCATCACTTAAATCAGCATACATTCTGCTTTTTATCCATGCGTATAACATTGGACTTACTCCAGATTTTAGTGGACAAAAACTGATGTGAATGAAAAAATCCAAGGTCACCTATAACTTGAGATATTTCAATTAGGGGAAATCCTGCGACCTCCGGATTTAAGCTAAGCCATGCAGTTTTATGTCTTCTAGATGACCTTAAAATTTGGTTTTAATCGGTGGCGAAATATGTGAGATAGCGCAAATTATTTACATTTGTTCAAAAATTGACAGCCCTTTGCCTACTAAAATCCTACAAAATGTTAAAGGTAAAAAAAATTATTTTTGATTTCGACAAAATTTAGTTTCTACATGGTTTTTGAGATGAGGAATCTGAAAATAATATCCGTTTTTTTGTTTAAAAAATGTTCTCACCTATATTACAGAAATAAGACGTATATATTTTTATTTCAAATCGCATTGGAATTCTAACATTGATGAATAATCTAAAATTAATATCAGGTTTCGGTTAAAAAATATTTATATATTTTTTAAATGGTCTTATTTGAAATTTATTGTTTAAAAATTAAAATAATAATAGAAATAGATCATTTTAAAAAGTCTTATTTCTATAATATAGGTGAGAACATTTTTTAAACAAAAAACGGATATTATTTTCAGATTCCTCATCTTAAAAACCACGTAAAAACTGAATTTTGTCGAAATAAAAAATAATTTTTTTTTACCTTTAAAATTTTGTAGGATTTTAGTAGGCAAAGAAAGGGCTGTCAATTTCTGAACAAATGTAAATAATTTGCGCTATCTCACATATTTCGCCACCGATTAAAACCAAATTTTAAGGTCATCTAGAAGACATAAAACTGCATGGTTTAGCTCAAATCCGGAGGTCGCAGGATTTCCCCTAATTGAAATATCTCAAGTTATAGGTGACCTTGAATTTTTTCATTCACATCAGTTTTTGTCCACTAAAATCTGGAGTAAGTCCAATGTTATACGCATGGATAAAAAGCAGAATGTATGCTGATTTTAGTGATGCTATTATTATTGTACTCGGTTGAACGCAGCAGTTGTTATGGCCGGTAGAAATCGTTGGTGAAATCTCAACTTCAAAATTTTAGCCTCCTCGAAAGTGGTAAAAAATCAATATTTTTTGATTTTTATAAAATTTCACATATAAGGGTTTTATGGTGCGTTAAATCCAGATTTGAGGTCAGTTGTTCATGAAAAAAAGTTTCCACTAATTTACAGCGGATTTCCTGGGAATTTTGTCATTTTTTTGAAGTTTTTGAGCACTCTAAAGCCGGCTAGTGTTTTGAGCATAACGAATATATTTTTATTTAAAATAGCATACATAACTACAATTAAACGTGAAAGAATCATTTCTCTATTTTGACTGAGAGCTGAGAAAAAAAAAAATTAAACGTGATTTTCATATATTTTTTTTTTTCTCGGCTCCTAATGCCCATTGGTGGCTATAATTCTAGTTTTGCACTATTATAGGTCCCTACTACCCACACAAAAATCGGCATTCAAATCTGTGAGTTACAACTGCAAACGTCCCCTTGTAAGTAAGGAGTATTAAGGATTTTAGGAAGAATTTTGGATTAATTTAAGTTAATCCAAAATCCTTCCTAATTTAATATAACCCTCCAAGGACGAGCAAATATTTTGTCTACCAAAATAAGATTTTTTTTATATTTTCCCTTGTTAATGGACACGCTAAAATTGAAGAAAATTGTTTGCTCGTAATGGGCCGTTTGCTCGTGATTATGCCTACCTTAAGATGATTTGTTCAGTTCGCAAAGAATGTTTTAAAGTTTAAAATTTCATAAAAAAAAAACGCTTTCATTGACAAAATATATTTTTTTTTATTTTAACTAATATACATCAAAAACAAACAATAAATAATTATTTAATATAGAATTGATTTTTTTTATGAAACTTACAGCGGTCGTTACCTAAGGCATCAGTACAAGGACGTTACTAGAGCTACCTGACAACAGTAACAATGCTAGCTGAAAGGGTAGAGAATCAAATGTAGTCAGGATTATTATTTTCAAATGAAGCTCATACTATACGACTATATAGAGTTTATTACGTTGGCGAGAATCGATTTTCAAAATGTGACAAATTTCAAACTTTTTTCTGATGAGAGAAATGCTTTAATCACCACAGGTTTTGTCACAAATCTCTTGGGTGCAGAGGTACAAAGGAATAAAATAGGGGTGGAAGTGCAGGGTGTCATTTTGAGACGGGGGTACGTTTGATGTGATCATATGGTCAAGCCAATCCTTATACGGTTAAAGCTCAAGCCATTGCCTCAATGATAATGGAGTCAGGTAAGGTAGGCCTTCTAGGGTGACTAGTGGATCTGAATAGTATTGGAGTTTGCTATGAAAGGATAGGTGTCAGGTTTTGTCTGAAGCAGCAACATATGGAACATTAAAATCTTTATGGATAAGTTAGTTTGTGGTGAAGTAAGGAACACTAGGGATTTCTCAAAGGATTTTTGATCGAAAGAGTTGGATTAACCCTCCAGTAGTAGCAACCCTAGGACTAACACCCATAATCGCAACGGTCCGATCACCTCTTGAAATTAAATCGGTTTACTAATGATTTCATCACTTTTATTTTTCTCATTTACTTTATTTGATTTTTAAAGTAATGCACATAATAATACACCTTAATAAAATAAGTAATACAAATATTATTTACCTATTATAAAAACTTTTAACTATTTTTTCTGTTATCACAACTTTTTAATTATTATTTACCTCACTAATTTTATTTATAAAGCGTTGACAGGCAATTTTTGAATGTTTTAAACATAAATACATTTTACATTGTTCACAAAAGTATTCAGTCAGCCTTCGTTTTTCACATAATTCACGTTGTTTTTTAGAGCCGCGTCCTTCATGACCTGCTTCAGGTGGAGCATCCTCTTTTCTATAGTATATGAAGCATAAAAAAACTTATAACTATGAACTATAATGAATTATCGTTAATGCATTCCTCATCACTAGATACATCATCTTCATGTTCAGTACCTGAATGCTCAATTCATTTTTCAACAACGTCTGTTTCACTTTCATCAAAATTTTCTACATTATTATAATTCTCCGTATTACATAGAATTATTTTACGAATCATTTCAATATCGTTTGGGTTTTCTAAATAGAACGTGCGCTAAAGATTCATAATGTAATAATGATATAATAAATCTGTCGCGTCAGTAGTCGCAATAAGCCTAATAGATCTTGTCCCGGTTACTGCGGATTTGAAACTAAATAACTAATCATCTGGATAGAATATTGAGGATTTGATGTCATTAATGCATTCGAGGAATGCTAGTTGAAAGGTACTGAGTCGCTTATCGCGTTATAAAAATCCTACTCGGAATTCTGCGCAAAAAATACCTTGGGTGATCTCTCAGATCGGTAGCGGCTACTGGAGGTTTTATGTTACCCTTGACTGGATTCTTGTAACGTTTCTTTACAAAATCCTCTATATTATCTTAATTATTTTATTGTTCATATAACCTAGATGTGAATTATCCAAAGTCGAAATGGAGTAGACTGAAATTTCTACTTAGTGCTAGGGCTAGTTAATCCTAATACCGTTCCTAATTTATTTAAGTCAATGCCCTAAGCTCCAAGCTGATTGGATTGGGACCAGCCAACCGGGAAAGATTATTTCCTTATTATCTTCAGTAGGGAGTCATCTCAAATGTATTTCCAAACCCATCTATAGTTAGTACCTAAACAGCAAGGCTATTTATTGGCATCTATTTCATTTGCTTGTTCTAAACATTTGACTTAGCAAGAGAGACGGATCAGAAACTTAATCTGTTGCTATACGAAAGATATTAAGCAAATTTCATACAATGCAATTCAAATAATACATCAAATATTATATTTAAGTAGCTTAGAAGAAAAATCTGTAAATATATAGCGGTTTATATATAAATATGAACGGCATCGTAAAAAAAAAAAAAAATCGATATTCCATATCAACGATTTTTTTTTTAAAGTACATATTTCTATTAACCCTTCATTGGGTGCCCCTCAAATCTTCCTTCCTTTGGTCGTGGTGCACCTTAGAGGCTCACTTTAGAAAACTGCCCATAAAATTTTTTTTTTTTATTCTATTTTGTCTCACTAATATTTATCACTTTTTTAAGAGATGTATTTATCAGAAAACATTGGTAGAGATAATTAAAAAACTCAATGTTAATATTTATTTATTTATTTTTCGGTTCAACAGTCCCTAGAGCAGGACCAGGACCTCCTCAAAAGTCTCCTCCAACCTTCTCGATCCGCGGCCTTGTGGCGCCATCCTCCAACACCTGCCTCACGGAAGTCTTCCTCCACGTCACCTAACCATCTCAATCGTGGCCGCCCTCGAATTCTAAAACCTTCTGGCTTTTCTTTTAGCAGTTTTCTAGGAAATCACTTTCGTCACTCGGAATTCTCCTGACTTTATGATAACTTACTTAAAACATTTATTAGGAAATAAATTGAACTTAGGAAATAATATTTGGTAACTACTAAGATTGCAACGTAACCTTCATGGAGGTCGAAAAATTCAATTTTTAAATTTCTATTCGGAAAATAGTTTGAGTTGTAGCAAGCAGATAAATTTTAAATGTTTTTCAAAGGTTCAAAATGTTAAAATTTCTGAAAATTTCCAGTCATGCAAGAATCACCCCTTTGTAAGTAAGTATATATATATATATATATATATATATATATATATATATATATATATATATATATATATATATAATGAATTTGAACTACAAGTTCATTAGATCTTGAAGAGTGAACCTGGGCCTCTTCAAACAAAGCCCTGTGCCCCTTTATATTTGCAGACCCTGACAGAATACTCCGATGGGTGGAAAGCTATTTCCGAAGAGAGCTATTGGTACAGATACAGCACGGAGCAGTGTTTTACCGTCGAGAGCGACAATAGCCCAAGCCTAATACTGGCCACAAAGAGTCATTGTGTTCCGCAAGGGCAGTTAATGGTTCCTCTTCTCTTCTCGTCCTCCGCCATCGATAATTTTAATTACTGCCTAATTATGTTCCTTGTTCGAAGTCTCCTCTGTGGAGCCGTCGGCCAATAAATCTGCTTCTGCTTTAAACCTTTGTTCTTGAAGTTGGGTCAATATTTCCATATTACTATTCCATTATCAGTGACTTTAGCTATAGACTCTCTGGATTTAGCTTTATATATTACAAAGGCCAACGACGAAAAACCTTTTTTACTAGAAATACCTTATTTTTATAGCCGTATTTTAGAAAGCGCAGAGTGGACAAAAAATCCATTTCGGCGGCCAAAATTAGTAGGGCGTATAAGAAAAAAAAATGACCGTTTTATCAAAATCTAGAGTTCAAAAGTCTGTAAATATCTTAATGCTATTTATTATTAATAATCCCTTTAGAGCATTCTCTAAGCTTGTTTACTAACACTGGACCTCTTCAAAAATAGCCTCAGTTCAGTTATTTGTTTCAAAGAAGAAACATGACAGTGTCCTACAAAATTCTCGTAATTTTAAGACATTACTGGAAAAAAAAAATTCACAGCCGCTAAAGCACTCGTGAAATTATTAGATATGAAGGGGAAGGTGTCCTTGAAGAGCTCACTGCGCGGAGTTGGTTTGAAAAAATTGAGATACGACATTGGAAAGGGTGCAGGAATTTTCGCACTGTTTGTTGCACTCTAAACACAACGCGCCTAGTCATGTAATTAAATATTCTCTACTTTAATTTTCGTTATTTAGCTCAAATTAATTATTATTAGTTCCAACATTGCCAAAGGCCAATCGAATAAATATCTTGACAAAGTTAAAAGGAAATTATCCTAATGATTTTGTTCAATTTTTTTTTTTCATTTTAGATTTTTTTGGAGCTTACGTGCACTCGAATTCACCTGAATGTGTTGTCAAAAGGTTTATTTCATTTATTGAAAATTCAAGCAGGAATTTGTCACTGATAAGTACTATACCAGCTACCCACTTAAAAAAAAAAAAAAAAAAACACAGGACCTGAATTAGAGAAAGACTCTTCTTGAATGGATGTACGGCTTAGCAGAAGATGCTTGGAGGATCCTGGTAGTCGAGGGTTGGAGGAGAGCAGACTGGCGCTATTGAAGATGTCAGGGACCAGTAATGGCCTGTTGAGCAATTGGAAGAAGATCCTTAACCTTCCAGCGGCGCGCGCGGTTGAGACTTACACCAACGGCCAAAATGCCGCCTCCGGGTTTGTTCACTTTCATGTATATAAATGGTGTGTTTGACGTACTTATCGCTATTTTTTAACAGAGACATTAGGAAGATACCATTACATAATATGTGTATTTTTAAATTATTTATTTATATTTTGTTATGGGAATAATCCCATGGCATTCTTAACCTTCCTAGGACGGGGTGGATTGTAAAACGTTAAGGACTGAGTGGGGTGCGCTAGCATATAATAAGTTAATAAATAAATTTGTTAATAAGTTGTTAAATAAATTTGTACATTTTCATCATAAAAAATGATTGATTTACAAAAAAAAAAAAATAATAATAATAATAGCAATAAAACAAATTTACTTTTATTATCATAAAAAAACATGAATGCAAAACAATATTAAAAAAAGAAATAAAATAAAAAAAAAATTATTAATTTTCAGCATGTATACAATTTATACACACAGGATTATTTTTTGTATGTTTTGGGCACATTAATTGTCCACAGTTATTACACGAAATTTTTACTTTGGAATCGATTTTTTGAGGACACAAGTAGCATCTTCCCCTACTTTTGGGCCTAGTTACTGTAGCAGTGGACGTTGAAGACTTGGGTTCATTATTTTCTTCAATGTCGATGCACTTTTCCATCATTCTTATTTTGCCTCTTTTCAGCCTTCTGCACTGGCCGGTGCTGTAGAAGAATTTAAGAGAGCAGCACAAGTTTTGGGACTGAAAATAAATCATGAAAAGACTAAGTATATGAAAACCTCTAGACAGACTGGAGAGAGAAGAGATTTCGTAGATGTAGGGGAAAACACGTTTAACAGCTGCAACACATTTAAATACCTGGGAGAAGTTGTGACGGAGAGCAATAATTTAGAAGTTGAAATTAAGGGCAGAATGGTAGCAGAAACCAGATGTTTCTATGCTCTGCAAAAAGCTTTCCGATACAAAAGTCTCTCCAGGAAGGCAAAGCTTTTGGTATACAAACCAATAATTAGGCCAGTAGCAATGTATGGCAGTGAAACGTGGACTCTAACCAAGGAAAACAGAAGAGCTCTACTGGTTTGGGAGAGAAGAGTCCTTAGAAAGATCTTTGGAGCTGTTAAAGAAGAACACAGATGGATAATCAGAAGCAATGCCGAATTAGCTGAATTGTACGGAGAGCCTGATATCCTCTGTGTTATTAAGAAGAGCAGGCTGAGATGGTTAGGGCATGTAGAAATGATGGAGCCCTGTAGGCTGCCTAAAATGATGCTAAACGGTGCACCAGGAGGAAAAAGGAAAAGGGGCAGACCCAGGCGGCGGTGGATTGAGGACTAAGGAGGATATAAGAAGGATGGGAATAGGAAACTGGAAGAGTCTCGCTGGAGACCGCGAGGCATGGGAAAGAACGGTGGCAGAGGCCCAGGTCCTGCAAGGACTGTAGCGCCCAACAGTGAGTGAGTGAGTGAGTGAGCCTTCTTTATAAATTTGGATTATTCAATTTTTCTCTAATAAGCAGTTCAGTTCTGTTAATTTTTTTCCCAACTCCAAAAAAAAAAAAAAATCCGCCTTCTGTCAAATAAAGAAATTTTCCAGTCAGGACGGAGTTTCGTCCACACTGATATATCCGACAATGGATATCTATAAATTTATAAAAATGGCAAGCGAAAAACGAGCCGTGGGGTGCGGGGAACACCCCACCAAGTCCTAGGAAAGTTAATACATATAATAAATAATTATAAATCAAAATGAACGATGTTCGGTTCAGTATATAAAGCTTTTACTGGTTTTGGTGACATCTTCCGGCTTGCTGTAACGTTCCCTTTGTGAGAGAAAAATTTGCAGATTTTTTTGTTTGATTTTTGAGCAAAGAAATAATATAAAACTAAATTTGACGACCATTCAAAATATTACAGTAAATATGCGATTTAATTGAGAACATACATATTACATTTTAGTTGGATGGCAAGAAAAAAACAGTTCACAGTTCGCAAAAAACAGTGCGCGGCGGCAACCTGGTCGCCCTGGCACTCCTGACCAGACGTACTCAACTTAGGGACCTTTCGAAAGTTTTCGAAGAATAGGTATTACCAACCCGCTTCCTTCTGCCTAATGTTCTTATATAGGACTTATATTCGCGCTGTATTGAGACATTCTCGAAAACCATGCACAGTTGTAAATTTATAGATGCAAAGTTTTCTGTTAATTATCTTTGAATTAGCTATCGTTATGTTTCTCATCCTGTGTTTTTTATTTCACAAATTTCTTTGTAGTTTTTTTTTAATGTATCTTTGTCCGTCTTAAAGACGAAGAAATAATGAGAAACTACTTTTCCCTCTGAATTGGTCTTTTTACTGATTTAGTTGACCTTGTACCTCAAATATATCGCTCATTTGCTGCAACAACGATATAAATCAAAAACAACAAAAACGGTGAGCCTCTGAATACGCTGGCCAAATTGACACCCGGGCACCCGCTGGAAGGTTAAAATAAACATGAAAAAAAATTGATATTATACGTTATTTTGTATGCTACACTTATATATTTGTTAACATGATTTATATTGTAATACTCGTATCAAGGAAAGTAATAGCTTGATACTTAAAAATAGAAAAGTAACCGAGCGGCCAAAGCTACAGAATGATACTGGATTCTCAGATCAATTAGGATCTGACGCTTTTTGATGGCAGAAGGACATCCAATCGTTATCGACAAATTAGTTATTCATCTTCAAGGATACTATTAATGGATTAATGAAATTTTATGAATTAAGTACCTTGCTATTATAAACTTATAACTCTGAATGATATCATGTATCATACAAAATGGCCAGAAAGAAAGGATAAGCAACAAATTATATTAAATATATCCAAAAGCCACTGAAGAATACTGGTTTCAGATCTGCCAGGATTTTCAACGCTAGAAGGATGTCAAGTGTCCTTGGGCACTCTCCTTGACAAATTAATTTTCATCCTTTTGTAAGGACATTATTTTTTCCAGGATTTTACGATTTCAACCGCAGGATAGTCCCCTATTGTTCTTTTTGAAAATTAAATCAAATATTCGAATATTAAAATCACCTTTTGATTTTCGTTCTCTTCGTCCTATAATACTTTGCCCCTTCGAAATAAATTGTAAATTCAAAGGGCTACTCAACTATGCACCGTATCACACTATAATCGCCAATAGTTCAAAGACTGACTTGTGCATAGCAAACTGAGAGGAGCTGACTAATGTGCCGTGGCTGGATCAGATACTCCCTGGCACAACTCCCTACTCAAGTTCCTTCGCCTCGTTACCACTCCAGTGCTATTAACTACCCTCTCAACTCTATAACTTCTACATATCCGTAGAGATCGCATCTATGGATACATAGAGCCTGGTATGTTAACTATTTACTCTACAAATCAAGCAAGCATTGTAATTAATTCATATAATCTTTCAAAAAGATATTTTATTTTACTCAAATTGTCTTCTTTTTTTTAAGACATAATTTCCCGTATTTATTCTAACAAAAGCAGCCCGATTTAAAATATAAATACACATGCAAACAACAAATGCATAACGAAATAATAGGACGCATACTAAAAAAATTACCGTTTTGTCAAATGCATGATGAATCCTCAAGTACTGTAAAAAGGTTTTCTTATTTAATGCTAAGAAAAATTAATTCTCTCTTTCGAACTCTGTTCTAAATTTATTTAAAAAAATGAACAACCATCATAAAACTTTTTTTTAAAATATTTTAATCTGCCAAAGGTGTGTCTCTACCTGTTCCCTCGTCTTTAATATTAACTCCAAAAATATTTGTTCGATCCCAGAATTCTATTTTTCATCTCATAGCTAGTTAAATATATTATCAATTCCTATATATGAAATGTTAATTAAATTCTGTGAAACATCCAAGCAACCACGCTAAATGTGCTTGTTTTGGCAAAATATGACGATATTGACATATTTAGTGGGCTGCCGTGGGTTTTTATTGCGATTTAATAAAAGTGTCGTATATTATATCTTATTATTAATTTAACTAGCTTTGAGATGAAAAAAAGAAATGTGTGGCAAAAATGTTTGGATTCCACAACAGTTAGCGGTGTTTAGCGTGCTGGCATGGGTTTTATACAGAATTTAATAAAAAATTCACATATAGGATTTGAAAGTAAATTTAACCAGCTTGAAATTTTTGATCGGACTAATAGTTTCGGAATTATAGTCAAAAGAGTACCAACAAACGCGTTTACTTGGAGAACCGCAAAGCGGAACTTTCCTCGCAGCGAAATTCCTCGTACTAATACATCTTTTTAAATACAAAAATTGGCACTTATATATGTATATTAGTAAGTTAAAATTGAAATGGGTCGGTTCCTACCGACTCATACATTTGTCAAACCAGTCTATATGATTTTCTCTCTAAATCTGATTTTCCAATTTTCCAATATTTTCCTCTTCCTTTAAAAACTATTAAATTTACGGGTATCTTTTAGATCTCAAATTAAAGCTAATTAAATTTTCTTTAAATCTTTTCCTGAAGGTGTTTATAAAACCAGTACTTTCATCAGTATGTGACCGAAAACTTGACTGTTGACAGAAAAATTGCAAATTTTGTAAAAAAATCGCCGTTTTTTGAGAGCTTTATCTCCGCATTAAATTAATTTACAGAGATGAAACTAAACTTATGTTAACACCAATTTAGAGCTCTTTAATATTGCAAATATGCTGGACATAGCAAATTTTCTATTTTACGAGATATAAACAAAAAAATGAAAATAGTGCTAAAATTTCGTGGTTTTTAAAAATCGCTTTTAGTTTTGAGGGTTAAAAACTTGGATTTTAGCTACTCCTATGAGTCCTAATAACATATTAAAAAAATGGTAACATCTAGATATTTTAATCGTTATTGGAGAATGAAGAAATAAGATTTCAATCCTTAATCAACGAAATAATAAAGTTTTATTATACAGTTTTGTTACTGTCAAGGGACGATATCTCCAAAAATAAAGATTATTTTTTATTTTGTTACAAGTAAATACTATCTTTCGAACCATAATACTCAATTAAAATAAATCTAGCGATACTACATAGTTTAGTGAAAATATTTAACATTTTCAATCCCTTAATCAATACATTAAATCCTGAAATGTTTATCATTAGAAATAATTGTGAGTTGAATTATATTATTATGAAAATTATTATTTCTAACGTATTTTACATTCTTTGGATGATAAATGCTACTAATTTATTTCTTGAATTATTATAGTTTTGTTAATTAATGTTTTTTTTTTGTTGTTTTTTTTGGCTTATGTTAGGATTATGTTTTGAAATAGCTATTTATTTTTAAACTGAGGTATTGGTAACGATAATCAAAATATTTTGGTACCGACACATTCATTGTTAATTAATCCTTGTTGCTTATTTCGAATTTTAGACTCCTTTGTTAGAAAACTACTTTTCCAGAAACAACCGGAACTAGAGGCTCCTAATTGGATATCTTGCTGCAAGATAGTCTTTAAGGTGTCACTAAGCTTTTAATTCTCATAGCAGAGATGAGAATTTCTTAAGGTACCAGCCACTTCGCTTTACTTTTTCAATGTATAATTATTACTTTGATTATTTAATTGATTTTTCATGAATGAATACACTGTAATAAACAATAACATCAATAGTGAGATTGTGAAAAACATCCATTCATATCTTGGTCGATAAAGCAATGCAGAAGGGGAAATAAAGGGAATCGTATTTTGCAGTATCTACCCCACATTAAAGAGCTTTGTCAGGATTAATGCCCTGATACGATATATTTCTTTAATACTATAAAATTAATGATTCTTCAATGGTAATAAAGTTGGATCGTATAGTTTTAAATGTCATAATAAAATACAATAATTTACCCCTGCCATATATGCGTTTTATGCGTTCTAGATTTCATATATCCTCGTAATAAACATTGACATCATAAATGCAATTTATTTTTCGTTATCTGTGTGACATGACATGCGAAAATTATAAAACATTGATATTCAGTATACACATGCACCTAGTGAGAAATTACAATTTAACATGCAGTCTAGTATCAGATACAAAATCAACAGGGCGTAGCTTCACAGCCTGGAAGCAGTTTGAAAAAAGAAAGAGATCTGATAAATTTGTTCCAAGTAAAAGTAAAAAAAAAATATAATAATGTATGAATATTAAAAGAAGTGTAAAGCCTAGGCTTACCTCAAGTCTCAAAAGTAGGCGAGAAGAAGTAGTACTGACCACACTCAGAATCGAACAATTAATCGTTAAGGAGTTACCACCATCCAGTGATCATTGTGAAAATATTCTAACATTTAGCCAACAATATTGAACAAAGATTGTTTTTTTCCTGCGAAAGGTAAACTATTACACTCATATTACTCACATCCTATCCTAGATTTCCATCATGTAATCCCAGATCATCGCCTTGGATTTAGAAAATTACACTCCAAATCCAGCAATGTCATCGTGTGCTGAACGTTGGCTGCTGCACGTGAATATATATAAACGTGGAACCAGCTTTCTCAATTTTCGTCGATTCCTACCTTTATCATATTTCCTTATTATTCGATCCTATCTCAGGGGTAGAACCTTCAAAGTAAACCATAAAATTTCCTATTTTTCTATCTTTTCCCAATCTGCCGGTGTTCCTCAAGGAAGTATCCTATGTCCTATCCTGTACAAGGTGTATACAGCTGACATCCCGACTCATCCTAGCACCGTCTTTACTACTTAAGCTGATGACACTTATGTCTTTTATAAAGAAATAATGATACTTTCATTGAATCTCTGTGACTCCAATACTCACACCACAAAACTTCGTGAATGGTGTGATATATGGAGGATTAAAGTAAAACCAAATAGACCTATTTAGAATGCTACTTGGGCATAAATATCTATAAATCGTTAAAAATAAATAAAAATCTTTTGATTAATCAACCAGTACATTTTTTAATCAAGCTGGAAAATATCCAAAAAATTTTATAATCATTAAGTTATTATACATCTTTTCTATTTTACCGGGATCAAAATGTCCCATTAAAAACATGTTATGTAAGAATTCTATGTAATAACTCGCAAATGCTGATGACGTAACAGTCCTGGACAGTAAAGCAGAAAATATCCAGGCGCTGGCCGGCTCACTGATTGAAGTGGCAGAAGAAGTAGACTTTGAATTAAACCAAAGCAAAACAAAATATTTGGTTGTTAGCCGCAAGATCCACCGAGAATAAAGAATAAGGGTAGGTAGTCAGGCATTTCAGAAAGTAGACAGTTTCAAATCCCTAAGAATAAAAAAAAAAACCGATTATTGACCATGTTAGTGAAGTCAAGCAGAAAATCTTCAGCGCGAACAAAGCTTTCTTCTCAGTAGCCTATATTCTAAGATCTAAGAATACATCCAGGAAAAAGAAACACAGAATTCATTTATCGATCATACTAGCCGAATTGCTGTATGGCAGTGAGACCTGGTCTCTTATTCTTTGAGAAAAAGTTCGAGAAACTTGAGCGGAAGGTTCTCAGGGTGATAGTGGACCCAAAGTGGGATAAGGAACTAAGGATTTGGAGAAGGAAGAATAATAATGAAATCATCTCTGAAATCAGTCAGACACGCTGGATATGAAAGCAAGGAGCTACCCAACAAGCCTCTTCCAAACTATGGACTATGCTACTGTGGTAGAAAACAGACCAAGTGGGAGGCCGAAACTAAGATGGTCAACACAGTAAAAAAGGACGCAGCTGATCATCACGTAATTAATTGGAAAGTTATGGCTTAGAATAAGCAAAGGTGGGGGCGGTTTCAGACCTCTGAAAGTCTATAAAAGCCTACCAACAAAATATGTAAGAATTGACTTAAATTTTAGAAATATTTTATACAGTAACAGGTGCTATTTTGAAGCAGTGTTTTAGGAATTCCAGACGAGTCTAATTATCCCACCTTCCTTTGATATCTTCTAGCTTAGAGAATTTAACACCTGCCAAACGAACCGGTTCAAAAAGACCTACCAGCGTGCTTCGTTCTCTTTTTAATTTTCTTTAGCCTTTTGAAAAAAAGTCGGTTAATGTTCATTATTTACTACCTTAATAAAGTTATTTTGTTTATTCTAAAATGATATTTTACGATTTTTGTATTTTAAATACCCTTAATGGCATTAATAGTTCTCACAATTGTATATCATTTAATGTAATTAAAAGTTAACAGTTAACAACAATTCTATATTCATATCTATTAGCTTTTAACAAAAACTTTAATAATCACGGATTATTTTATTAGTAAAATATACAAAATAATTCTCAGTTATCAATTCAATTAATATCATTAGGATCAATGAATTAATTATCATTCTATTGGAATTATTCTATTAAAAAATTAGTGATACAAATTAAATATTCATGAATCAATATAAATAATAAAATCGGTCAAAGACAATACAGATTTTTGTTTAAATGACCAGATAAACATTTACAATAGACCCATTTAAAAGTTTTTTCCGATAGAAACGAAAAAATGTGATTAGTCATAAGGGAAAACCAAGGTAAAACCCCCAAAAAATTAACCTACCTGGCCATTCTCCTTCCACATATCTGTTAGATCTCCTCAGGTGAGTACCGATTCTTTTTTTTTTTTTCTTTTTTTTACATTTTGAATACTTTAGTAAATATAATACATTTAACATAGTGTTGGTGTTTTGAAAATTTTGTATGTTATAGAGCTGAAGATGAATGTTAAGCATTCGAAACTTGTTTCCTAATAAAATGATTCAAATAGAGTGGCAATAGATTCATCAATCCTAATTTTATTGATCTTTCTATACCATCATGTGTACCTCAAGTGACAATTATTATTTTCGAAGCAATATTACTATTCGGCAAAGGCCTTTTTTAGCCTTTTTAGGTTTCTTAACTCATTTAGATTGTAATGTAGTGCTCTTACGCAACCTCCATTGGATTTTTACATCAGTGAAAAAGCTGTGAGAGCATCACTGGGATCTCATTGGAATTGACTTGCCCGTATGTGTAGGATAGGATTGGTATGGAGATCGCTAGGCTGAGCGTATGTTTTGAAAAACAAAAGAAAAAAATACATCTACTAAATGTGATAATAGCGTGCAAAATAGCATGACAATTCCTTATGATGCAACTAACCACAGGCTGCACTTGAATAAAAGCTCAATATGAGAAGGTCCCTAGACCATCTTCTTTTTAGTAGAAGTGCTTTCAGGAATATAATGGAAAGGAAACTAAGCGACTTATGGATTTGAATGGTTATGGAGTTTACTTTGAAATGATAGGTATCAGTTTGGGTTACATCAGCAACATAAGGAACAAGTCTTTATGAATAATTTAGTACGAATAAACCCTACAGTATCAATAGTCGCAACGATCTACCACGACAGACCACCTCTTAAAATTCAATAGTTTTACTGATGATTTCATCACTTTTATTTTTCTCACTTACTTTATTTGATTTTTAAAGGAATGCACATAATAATACCCATTAATAAAAATATTATTTATCTAGAATAACAACTTTTTAACTATTTTTCTGTTATCACGACTTTTTAACTGTAATTTACTTCACTAATTTTATTTATATAGCTTTGACAGGCAATTTTTGAATGTTCTAAACATAAATACATTTTACATTGTTCACAAAAGTATTCAGTCAGCCTTCGTTTTTCACATAATTCACAACGTCGTCTTATACAGCCGCGTCCTTCATCACTTGCTTCAGGTCTTCTTTTCTATAATATATGGAACATAAACAAACTCTTATCTATAAATGTTTTATCGGTAATGCATTCCTCATCACTAGATACATCGTCTTCGTGTTCAGTATCTGAATGCTCAATTCTTTCTTCAACAACGTCTGTCTCACTTTTATCAAAATTTTCTACATCACCATTATTCTCCGTATTACTTAAAATGATTTTACGAATCATTTCAATATCGTCTAGGTTTTCTGAATAGAGCGTGCGCTTACGATTCATAATGTAATAATGATATAATAAAATCTTTCGCGTCAGTAGTTGCAATGAGCTTTATAGTTCTAGTCACGGTTACTGCGGATTTGAAACTAAATAACTAAACATCTAGAGAGAATATTGAGAATTTGACTTCAGGAATGCATTCGAGGAATGTTAATCGAAAGGCACTGAGTCGCTTATCTCATTATAAAATTCCTACTCGGAATACTACGCAAAAAATACCTTGGGTGATCTCTCAGATCGGTTGCGACTACTGGATGGTTAGGAAGGGATTTTTCTCTAAGAGGAGTCCCAAATCTCCATTTTTTTTTTTCTATTCCATTTATTTCTTATTACACTTATTGTATAAATGGATTACAAAATGATCCATATCAATTGACGCTTTCAATTGAGGAGATTGTGATAATTGCATAATAAAAGTTTACTATAGTTCGTTATATACAATAATGAATGGCTCATTAGCATTATAACGAGAATTTAATCTCAAAGGCACTAAATCTTCGTAGCTGATTTACTGAGGGATTGAAAAAAATAAAAAAAGAGTTTCCTAAAAACCTATAAAAAAAAGGCTGAAGAACCTTATCTTGAATTTGGTTGGGTTGGGGGGGGGGGGGGTGCTAAATTTTTAACCTCTCCCCACCCCACTCAATAAACACACTCCCTCTCCCCTCCTTTTCCAATATTTCAGATTCTCACCTGGGCCTCTAGCTAAAAAATCTTTCATTTTTTTTTTTAATATACAAAATAAATGCGCATAATAACGAAATTCTAATTACGAGGTTTTAAAAAGGTTTCTTCAGAAGCGAATTTTGAAAAATATTCAGAAAGTTTTCTTCTTGCATTCCATTTCCAGGAATAATTTAATGTTAATATAAAAGCTAAATTTTTTTGTTTTAAATTCTCAACTGTATTTGAATGCTTTCAGAGTTGATGAGTTTTAGATTATAAAAAGTATCAGCATTGAAAGCCGAGTAACTTCACCAGAAAAGGGTTATTTATTCTTTTAGATTAGAATATGATCCATATACACTAAATGTTACCTCATAACACATAAAACAATGAATAAACTGAAATATAAAATAAATAACGAACCCCAAACTATAAAACAAATCTGTCTGTGGCTGTGTCATGGACACGGCTGTATGTTGTACGTGAATACGTTTATGTAACGGGTTATATTTGCTGATTAAAATATTTTTATTTATGTATTTAGGAAAGCAAGGAAACTAATAATTATTATGTTACAATATAACTTTATTAATTACAGGTCTGTGATACGAAAAGTATCACATAAATAGCAAACAAGATACATCGAGATTTCTGATAAACGCTAAATCAATACAGGCATTACCAAACGTTGTTTTAGAAGTTTCATTATATGACAAATTGAACCCACTAAGCATGGAGTCGGTCAATGAGCGGTTTTGTGAGACATCAACATTAAAGTCTCCAACTATCATAACTGGTGTAGTAAGATCAGGTTCGTAATCGGGTATAATTTTAGCGATGTTTTTGAACTATTTAAACAGCGCCCGTAACATTAAGATTTTAATTTCTGCTAACGCTGTGCCCGGGTGGGTATACACACAGTACGAATTTGAAGATGTCATTGACCGTTACGTTTACTAGACAGACATCACCAGGTTTTGCGTCTTTCATTTCCGAAAAAAAATTTCCGAAACGTCAATGTTAACTCGATTACAATCAGTAAAGCTATTGAGATTGCGATATATGGCGACTCCACCGGCTCTGCGACTTCTTAGCGGTATTACAATATGATCTCAGTTCAAAGCTAGAAATATTCACTGGCATGGAATTTTCCATTCAAGTTTCGCTGATTGCCAAATAATGAGATCAGCTGATGATTGTATCAGTAGAGATGTCTTCTGCGTGCGCGTAATAAGTATAAAACAATTGCTGATCAGGATCACTGTCACATAATTTTTGATATTTTTTTAATCTAACACATTACCATATTCACAATCACTACTTTCAACTTATGTTTTATATACAATCGGCAGATTTTTACGACAGCCTACGATTAAAACTTAAATGTACAACGTAGCTTCTCCGACTCAAAAGTTATACTGATTGCAAATCTCGATGCGCAGCTAAATACGTACAATGTACGTTCCTGGCACTGTTTGAGTCTGTCATATGTCGTTTTTATTGTTACCATTCGATTGCTCTTGAGAAGCCCTTTCCAACTATATACGATTTTTGAATTTGGTTTTGGCTTTTTGACGCGTATAGGCCGACTTTATTTATTTTTGATACTATTTTTTTTATTCTAACACCTTATTATATTCACTGTCACCACTTTAAAATAATGTTTTATTAAAAATCGATAGATGTTGACTATAGCTACCTACAGGATTAGGTTTCATTAGGTTTTTTGGATTGCCCCCATATGGACCATATGATATGGTAGCAAATTTAAAGACTTATTCACATAAAAAAAAAAATAATAAGATAATTAATAATATTAAATTAAATTAAATATCAACAGTTTTGGTTTACACTAAAATAGATATACCCTTTTTAATTTAATTCATGGATATTTACTACTATAAAATATTACTGTCTGAGCCACCGCAATATTGCCTGAGTCAATTGACAGAAGCTCTAACAGTGAAGATAAAAATAAAACCAATAAAAAAAATATATAGTTTAAAATACAGGTATCTATTTGAATAATTTGAAACTATAATAAATGAGATAGACGTGAAATATTAAATATGCGTTATTTACTATCTAAATAAATTTATTTTGTTTATCCTTTTTGATTCTAAAAAAAATATTTACCATCTCACGATTTAGGTATTTTAAATATCCAAAGTGACAATCTTGATTCCTACAATGATAAATCATTTATTATATTATGTATTGTTATAATAAATGATTGTGATGTATTGTATTATATCATGTATTATTACGTATTGTTTGTATTTGTTACAAACTTATAAGTAAACAACAATGTGATTATGGAGATGCAAGTCTATACCTATTTTTTAAATTTATTTAATAACTTATTTAACAACACAAAAACGTGTAGTGGAACGAAAGTTGTATATTTGAAGAAGATTCCTTGGCCATCTTATTTTTGGAAGCCTTCGAAGATTGCCAAGAATGGAACGAGTAGCAAGTTGAGAAACAAGTGAATGCAGGACGAATCCGATGGTTTTGTGGAACACCATAACTGTCAACTGTAAGTGTGAATGTCTTAATAATGGTCATTTTAGAAAAAAATTGTGATTATAAATTGAGAGATTAGAACGTTTGTCGATAAGAGTTCCCATGATTTTTAATACAGTCACAATCTTAACATTTCAGCATCTTCTCTTCTATACATTTTAAATGATGCTTGAAATACTTTAAAATTCCGAATGATCTTATTATAACAACAAATTATAATCTTCATGAAGTTACCCAAGAAATTCCAGGGCAGACTTTACCTTTGGATAGCCACAGAGGCAAGACTACAGATGTCATTGGCTGCTGGAGCAAACGAATAGTTCCAGCTGGTTCCAATCATTTCGGAATTAGTTAGATCAGCTGTTGCCGAAGCCACGGCCTCCACGACACAGACAAATGACCGGACGTCAACTCCCCGCAGTAGACTATTGTCGTCATGGCCCGGATTCCTATCGTAAATATCAATTCATATCGTTTGTAATTATCAAGGCAAAGAGCATTTTTAAGTAAATATATGTAAAATATTTCATTTTGGATATTATGTAAAATATGTACACTTTTAGAAAGACATGTTTTGTGATTTAGAAATTCCTGAATACTGAATATAATTATCACTAAGTGTTCGCAATTACCAAACAGTATAGAGTACTCGCTTAGCTAAGAATGTCCAACAAAAATAATCGATAATCGTGTAATAGCAATACAGAAGAATCTCGCAAGTTCGACATTTCGGTTAATCCGACTCAACCGTGGAGTGTACAATATTTTTAAAGAATCCCTAATATAGTCCAGCCAGAGTGCAGAAATGAGGGGTGTAGAGTGCATGGAATATGCAATAATTTTAGACATGGAATAGTTAGAAGGTAAACATACTAAAAGTCCCCGCCCCTGAGGGGTAAGCTAATGGTGGGGTGAGGGGGGGAGTTAATTTTATTTTGGTTTTTCGATTATATCTCGAAATAGGTGGACTCAAGAGAAATATGATACAAATAAACATAACAGCTTATAAAATTCCTTATAAAATTTATTATAAATAAATGTGTGATAATTCTAACCGTTTAGGAGATATTCGTTATTGATAATCGGTGGTTTCCGGGAAAAAACAAATGTTACCTAAGTTTTTGTCAAACGTTTGCTTCTTGTACCTTCCGCAATCGTTTCTCGGAATTAAAATTGTAGAACATTAAATTTACTTCAATTTCATATATACATTGTTGGTATTTAAAGCAAATTTTTAGCAAAAAGTGAGGTAAATATTTTTTTTACTTCTAAAATTTTTTACTTCTAAAAGGCATATCTCTAAAACTCTTGGAATTTCGACGAATATGTACGTAATTAATTTTAATTTAATAAGCTTTAATTTTTATTCGCAGTATACTTTTCACTATAACTCCATAATATAACGACATAATCAAAACTCCTTATAAATGGCCTGATAGTAAATTTAAGCAGATTTTAGTTGAAAAAACTAAATTTCAGATCTGGCAAATAGTTTTGGAGTTATAGTGAAAACTATGCCAAAACATATTGAATCTAAAAAAGTAAGCGGTTTTTAACGGGCTGGTATGGGTGTTTACTGGGACTTGATCAAAATTTAATTTACTTGATCAAAATAATTTGAAATTTACTATAAGTTCTTATAGTAAATTTAAGGAGCATTCAGATAAAAAAAAAAACAAACAAACAATTTTCTGATCGAACAATTAGTTTCAGAACTGTAGCCAAATGAGTACCAACAAATTTTTTCGCAGAGAAGTGCGACCCCAGTTAAAGAGTGCTAAAAAGAGTGCATGAAATATGCGATAGTTTTTTATTTCACAGCTTCGTTAGGAATAGTTAGAAGGTAAATATATTAAAAGCCCCCGCCCCTGGGAGGCGAGCTTAGGGTTGGGGAAGGTGAGAAGTTCATTTTTTATTTTTTTTCGTTTATATCTCGAAAATTGTTGACTCTAGAAAAATATCTGGAATTTTCTCAAAAAGTGGCGTAAATTGTGATTTTTTTTTTTCTGGTTTTGTCCTCAAAATCGACGTTTAGAGGATACTTAATTGTGAGCAATTTTAAAGATGAGTTAATTTTTACAAATCTAGCAAAATATAGTGTTACTACGGCCATTACTTTTGTATAAAGACATTTGGCTAAAACAATCTATGCAAACATATTATTTTATTTTTAGAATGTTAATATATAACTCTTGATAGAATTATAATGTACTTATATTAGTATAATGAAAAACATGCTGCATTAAATCTCTAGTGCATCCAATGTTTTGACCGTTTCGCCCTACCCTTCGGTCCCTTAGGGATAGGATTAGTGAGATTCTACTGTGATAGGAAATTTAACAGGAACCAGTCGTTTAAAATTTGTAATGCAGAAAATAAAGATGATGTAATTTCTATAACTTTTGAAGCAATTATATAATTTTGAACTTATTCCTAAGCGTAACACTGAAGAACAGTTTAATTGTTAAGGGTACAAAGCACTTGAATTATATTTATTTATAAGTAAATTGCTTATTAGATATTAATATTATGTAACATATAATAGTTAACACAAAATCTGTAGTATAATTTTAGTAAATTAAAAAAAAAAGTACTTGTCAAAATTACACGATAGCTTAATATACGGAAAGTCCGTACAAATTACGACAAATCGCAACACATTACGTTTACTCTTCGATGTACGTTGTAAGGCCCATAAGTTTCCGGCCTGTCCTGCTTCCCCCCTCCTTAATTATTTAAGTTAAGGAGAGAATGTCTAGAAGATGACCCGTATCCTGGTTTCCTACTGGAAGCTGTCACTTCTAAAACAATCCAACTTGTGGAATCTAAATTGCTGCTGAATTGAATGCTGCGACTGAAAACCAAGAATATAGCAGCGAGGTTGAGATCTTTCAAAAAAAAGTGTTTTGAGGATCATCAAAGAATACCTTTGCATATTTATATGAGTACATTAGCATATGAACAATGTTAGTGCAAGATGGGTTCCAAAAAATCTTTCAGCTGCACAAAAACAGGAACGAGTTCACTGCTGCAATGAATTTTTACCAGCAATTTTTGCAAGCAGCAGTGGGAGAACATTTTTTTTAATAAAGAAGAAAATTATTTTTTTCATGGTATAGAAATGTTGCCAAAGCGTTGTATTAAGTGTTTTGAACGTAGAAGAGAATATATTGAAAAACAGTAAGACCAGTTTTTTTCTTTCACCTTTTCTTCTATCCCAGGCCCGAAATTTTCGGAACTTACTACTTAATACATGCCCACCAGGTTTTTATTGACATCACACCGATTTCTCAAACAGACATTGTACACTACCGTGGTCCGAGATTTGACTGAAGAATGACAAAGGGTCCACATATCAAGAAAAAACGGAAAACGCTCAGCCAAGGACTACGGTTTTTATATTCACTCCTCACCAAACGTTCAACTTTACAACTTAAACAAAAAATGAACAGTTATACTTTGTTACTGAAACCTATTTGGACATATGCTTCTCAGATACACGGAACTGCTAAAAAGACACAAATTAACAAACTCCAAAACTTCCAGAAAAATATTCAGGTCAATGTTAAAAACGACATGGCCACAACACATATTCCGAATAACACCCAGAGAAGTTTAAAAAGGAGCTGGATGAGATACCTCCTAGACTATAATAAAATAGAAATAAGGACGGGAGGTGCCACTGGGTTCTGCTGCCTCTCACGTTTTTTACGCCATTTTCTTTCTTACAACGCATTCACTGGTTGTATAATTATAATTGACAGGTGTGAATAAATATATAAACTTAGAAAAAACTGTTGTTTCAGTTACGTGTGTAATTTGTGTTATTTGTGAAGTTTAGACCTCCCGTTTTTGACAAGGATGTATTTTGGCTGGGGGTATAAAGTTTTCTTGTGTGACTTTGTTTTTTACGCTCTAAATGCTTAACGTTTTTTCACACTCAAAAATGTAACATTTTGATACGTTCTAGGTCTGTTGTAGGCTGGAATGAAAGAACATACTGTATTGGAACTATATAGATTTGAATGAAAAACGTAACATCTTACCTACATTTTACTGTTGGTGTTGCTCGGATCGAAAATTTGCCAACGATTTCCTTTTCAGAAACAGTAGATTATAGATAAACATGTCCATTATCTATTATTTTTCTCTGTCAGGGAAAAAATCATTTTTTTTTTTTATTTTTTTTTTTTTACAAAATACAGTATATATGCTGACTATGGTATGATATATAGTGGCTCTCGATAGTTCTCGAGGACAGGTTAAAACGCATCATGCATTGCTATATTAGGTTTGTCTTCGGAACCTCGGGACTTTCCTATGTTTCGCATCTCTACACTGAGTTTAATTGGCTTTTTATTCTTTGCAATTTTCTTTATAATGTTAACTCTTTTAAAAGGCGATGTTCTATCTCCAATTTTGTTCAGCTGTATTATTGAAAAGGTTTTACGAACATGGAAAAAAGAAGTTTCAAATATCAAAAATGATATAAGAATAAATTTTCTTTTCAATTTATGAAAAAAAAATTTATCAAACTGGAAATGTTAAATTAATAAATTTTGTTTCGTTTTAGGGCAGTTCTATTTCTAGGGAACAGTCCTGATTGATCGTAATATTAAAAAGAAAATTTATCAATCCTTTTAAGTCATAAAGGCATGCCAGAACCAAGATAAGATACATTTATATATTACTAACAAATGCATGATAATATATTTCTTCGGTAAGAATGAAGGAAGTCGGAATGACTTCATTTGTCACTTTGCCACGCAGGCAATTAGGCTCAGAGGGAGTTAATCCACGGCGAGATTAATTAAGGAAGAGTCTTAACATGCTAAGGTTGGCAATATCCATTTAATATTTTAAGTTTATTTTTTTTAATATGGTTTATTCAGGCATAAGAACAGTTAATTGTTTTTTGGTTTTGTTAAATTCTAATAATCAAACTTAAAAACGTTAAATATCATACTGATGTGAAAATTTCTCTTTGACCCAATCATCAGTTTTAATTCAACATAGGACGGCTTTAGAATGTACAGTATTGTTTCGACAAATTCATTAATAATTTTCTTAAATCTGTACCTTGGAGGTACATACATTATTACGTATTCTTATTCACATTTCCCCTTTTATACAGAAGTATAGAATTCTATGTCCTAGACAAATTAATTGTAAGGTAAGTTACATAAAAAAGTTTTTATTTATTTTTTAGTGACAGGACATAACGTCCTTATGTACTCCAATTAGAGCAGGAAGGACGGGTTACCAACCTATTCTAGCCTGGATGGGAGAGTCCAGATTTATTTCTTGCACATAAGTATAGTATACAGTTCAGGAAATTTTTTTTTCTTTAAATTGCTCTCCTATAATGATACGGTATGTCACATTTCCACATTCCAGTATGTTCACATTATAGAGTGCTCTGTACCTAGGTACAGAAATATTAAATATATTTTAAACAGGCATACGTTGTCTTACTCTATTTCATTTTATTTTATTTCCATATTTCATTTAGAAATTGGTGAAATAATGTTTAGAGCAATCAAAATCTGGTGATTCTGTATTATTATTTATCTCTAGACAGGTCGCGCCTATTTTAGTTACGTAAGCACGTTTGCCCTTGTCAACCACTACAATCTTCATTTTCTTCTGAGAATATATCCATTTCTGAGCTAAATTTTAAAATCAATTCTTGTAGTTTTTAGTTGTGATGGGAAGTATAAAACCTAAAAATAATATATATATATATATATATATATATATATATATATATATATATATATATATATATATATATATATATATATTTTTTTTTTTTTTCCTCTTATGGTAACCCCATAAAAGGACCGTTTATTAATGTTTTTTTACATGTTCCATGCCGTTACAGGCATACTACATGTATGATATGTGTTACATTATATTATTTTACTTATCAGTGATTGTACTTAACCAACAGTTTATTTGCGTGTTGTTACAATAATGTAATGAAATTTGAAAGTTTATGAACTTTGTGTGGTTGTAAAAAAAAAAAATGTGTATGTAAACATATAATCGTTGGTTGGAGGAAAAAAAAAAATCATAACATTAAAAAAAAATAAATAAATAAATAATTATTTAAAGATCAAATAAACAATTAATATTTAAATAAAAAATAATATCGAAAATTAACGTTAAAAAGTAAAAATATATCTAAAATGAACTTTTACTTGTAAGTCATAGGTATGAACTTTTTTTAAATAATGTAACGTAATATGTGTGTGTGTGTGTGTGTGTGTGTGTGTGTGTGTGTGTGTGTGTGTGTGTGTGTGTATGTGTGTGTATGTGCACAGTCGAATCTGGATAAGTTGTACCTCCATAAGTGGAATAACTCTATAACTGGTACAAAACTCTTGATCCCGTCATATTCTCCTAACATAAACTTTTATTGGAATGATTTTACCTCTGTAAGTGAAATCAATTTTTGTGGAAATCACCTCTGTAAATGAAAATAAAAAATTATTTATCTCTTTATGCGGAGTTCACATTGCTAATAAGAAAACGTGAAGGGATAGATGAGTTTCTTTTGTTTTGATTGGTCCCCAAAGCGTAAACATTAAGCACATTGATATTCCACTCTGAGCTGTTGCTGCTCCCTACAGTTGCTACACACTAATGTTGCGAAATCTAAAATCCTTTTTCAATTAGTTAAAATTCAAGTTTCGTGCGTGAATTTGAAATTAGAGAGTCAAGGAATGAGATAGCAAAACAGTTTGGTGTGCTGGATTTTTAATAGTACAAAGAAAATTGAACATCAATGTTCTGAAGGACATGGAAAAATAATGATTTTCGGGGCTTGTAAATACCCTGAGCAAGAAAAATGCCTCCTAACATGGCTGCGGCAGTGGCCAAGTAAAAATATGCCAATTAGTGGGACGTTTATAAATTAAAAGGCCCAGTATTTTACACGAGTAATAAATTTTTACAATTATAACAATTAAAAGTTGTTTGGAAACCTCTTTTAGTAATACATGCATCTTGGATATGTAAAACCTTGTTTAAGTGGAATACCTCCTTAAGTGGGATTGAAGTTCTGCCATCAAGAGGTTTTACTTATCCTGGTTCGACTGTATATAATTTATCATAATGGATCATTTCTGAGGATCAGGAAAATATGTGGATACGAGTAGAGTATTTTAAATGAATGTCAAGAATGGGATGGCTTTTTGGAGAAGGAATTTAGAATATGGGATCTAATTAGGTCATTTTTTAGCAGGTAATCTATGCATGATGTTTGGTATTTTAAATAGATGATATGCTTTAGGAAAAGACAACTTAAATAATTCTTTTTTTTATTTACTTGGTATTATAACCTTGCATAAATAAGACACCTCAATTAGAGCCTGTCACTGATATATAATATATATATATCAGTGACAGGCTATATATAATATATTCCATTAATATGATCATAAACTGGACAGACTATAAACTGATATATTGCATGGTCCAGAAATTAGTGCTGGTTTACGGTTTATAGCTCTCAAACAAGACTAATTGGAAAACTGGAAAATTATAATCAACATCAAAAAATAACAGCACATAAATTTTACACTTCGACATGGTATCTGTTCCCCAGTTTATATTAAAACTTTTCCGATAAAACAGACTAAAAATGTTCAATATTAGTTCTGCCAAAAAAAAAAAAAATATATATAAAAATTCGCTTCCTTGAGAAATTGTTGAAATTTCCCTGTGTGCTGAATTATAATCTGAAGATTAAAAAATATACGTTATTTTTGAAAAACAAACTGAAACAGCATATTTTTTTTTAAATTGCATTTATTTTTTTACAGTCCAATGAATATGTTTTGTGAATTTTATATTTACAAGTGTGCTGATTTCGAATCAACTGCAAAAGCACCTTTTTTAGAAATTGGAGGTTTAAAAAAAAAAAAAAAATTAAATAGCACTTTTTGCATATATTTTTATAACACTTTTTTTTCTTTTTTTTTTATGAAAAACAGTAATATATAAAGAATAAAAATATTTAATACTGATAATTAATCGAATATTTTTTTCTTATGTATTCCACATCCCGTTGTAGTGTCCAACAGTAGTCAACAATCGTCTTCTCATTGCATTTACCGTCGTACTTTTTTTTTCCATTTGGGCTATCTCTTGATGAAATCGTGTTCATCTAACACTGCTCCCAAGTTGGGAGAGAGGGAATTCAAATGGGATGGCAAAAAATGAATTTTTGAGGACATGCTGCAACCCCTATATGATAATATATGATATAACCAGGCCTTATATGATGAAAGCAATTCCCCAACAATGTCATTTATACAACAAAGCCTAGTACTTATGCTATTCATTTTTTTTTTCGTTTTGTAATAAACGAGGTATAAGGTTTTAAACTCAAATACGTTTTTTAATTTTTTGTTAATACTTGCAATGGTAAAAAAAAAAAATTCTCGAAATATTGAAAAAACACCTCATTTTTCGACCTAACACACAAATTTGGTGCAAAATGGTAAAAAATAGTGCCTGATTGAAATTTTCTGACTTCAGATTCGTGTTCAGCACACTTCAAACATAAGAAAACGACGTTTTTGTTGATGGGAAGATTTTAAAGCAGAACAGTGTATTTAGGAATAATTTTGGACAGTACGACATGGGGCTCTCATCTGATAAAAAAAACGTCTAAACCTTAACAAAAAAATGAGACTTTAATATCCACTTCGACATAATCGATAATAATTAAAAATTTTGCAAAGTCTAAATACTTACATTAACTAAAGCCAGAATGTACGTACGCCTCTTAAATTTACAGAATAGCTCATATCCAAATATATAGACTTTCCATTAAAAAAAAATCCAGATTCATCATACGTCAATGATTTCGTACAGAGATTCAGCCAACTTTACAGACTACTAGGCAGGAATTCTCATCTTTTAGTCGACAACAAACTCCTAATATACAAAACAATCTTAAAACCAATTTGGACCTACGGACTTGAACTGTGGGGGACAGCAAAATAATCCAATATCAAACGCATCCAAACTTCCCAATCCAAAGTCCTCCGAACAATTGTCAATGCACCTTATTATGTCACAAACAAAACCCTACACAATGACCTAAAAATACCTTTTGTCCTAGATCTCATTCCTTCAAAATTTTCGAAATTTCATCAAAATCTATCCAATCATCCCAATCCTCTAGCCCAATCCCTATCCAGTCTTAACCATCCCTATAACCCTCCAAGAAGGTTGAAACGGCAATGGCCCCGAGACCTTTTGTAATATAATGTTATGCTGGAGTCCTGGTACTGACCAGCTTCTCCACTCATGTCCAGAGCATATGCCACTCAGCCTCCACTGGATATTACCAGTGATGCAGCTGAGAGAGCAGCGCTCGGATCTCTACGGGTCTGGCCTAGACCCCCAATAAGTTGGGGAATAGGCTCGATTCGAGGTTCCCCAGGCTGAGTGTGTCTGTTTTGTACATATAGTAAGAATGTATCTTATTCTTTTTATTTTTTATTATTATTATTTTTTTTTACATATATATATATATATATATATATATATATATATATATATATATATATATATATATATATATATATATATTATATTTTTGTTACTTGATTCTTATTATTTCATTTTATTCTTAATAATTGAATTATTAGTTTTATTTTTATAATTATTACTTCTTTTCATTTTTATCTTTTATTATCATTATTTTGTGTGTATGAGTACTTGTATATATTGTATGAATGAATACATCTTTAGCACTGTTACCTATTGCCCTTAATTGAGGCAGATTGTACATATATTTCAATATAAAAAAAAAAAAAAAAGACTTCGTACAAAATACTTCATGACAAACTCTAAGGATATATCAGCAATATAATTCATGCGTTGAGAAAGTTACAAGAAGATACCCGAATAAGGCATAAAAAAACTTGTTAGAGGGGATCAACTCAGATACAACTAATAAAAGATCATGCTTGGAGTGAGTACTCTCTATGCCTTATGAATAGAGGCATTGGTCTTTCGTATTAACAAATTCAAGAAATGTATGACAAATTATGAGTATCACATAAAAATTGTTCCAGGCGTTTAAAATAATTGGTAGCCGGTTGCCGAGAGGTTTAGAGAGTAGGGTGAATGATGTCATAGCCAAGCTCAAATTATTTATAGGGACATTGCTCGTGCAGAATATGGCTATTTAGCTTTCGAGGTTTGTTAAATTTTCTGATTTCTTTGAGATGGTAAACGACGGAAATTGCAATGTCATCATTAAAGTTTAGACCGAATTTAAACTCATAAAACAAAATTACTCTGTAGCGTATTAGTAGAAACTGAATTCTATCCTAGCAGTGACATGTTATAGAAAGGAACAAAAATTTTTTTGTTTGGAAGATGATTAATTAATGAAATAATAAAAAAAATATTTTCCTTCTTTTGTCACTAATAAATTTATCCTATATCTTAGGTCTCAATGTCCTATATGGCTTAAACCAGATATCAAAACTTCCTTGATAAGCTATCATTATATTTATTAATTCGTAAATTGTTATATTCTTACATTTTTTGTTTGTTTATTTATTTCGTTTAACGTCACTTTATGCTGCTATGGCTAATCGGACGATGCTACGGTGGGAGTCCTAAATTTTGCCTATCCAGGTATAATTAGGATAGGGATCTTTAACGAGTACCTGACATTGCACAGGCTCGGGACCCCCATTTTACGTCCCTTCCGAAGGACGGCATAGCTAAGGATTTTTTACTCCCTTTAAAAAATCCTAAGGTCATCTGCCGGGCTGAGAACCCGCGATCTTGGGTTTGGTAGGTTGCTATGCTAACCACTACACCACAGGTGACCCCTTCTTACATTTTTATCCAGCATAACTGTTTCATTCCGGGCTTTGCAATTTATTTATTTTTCTTGCCTGGTCAAGATTCCTCTCATTTTTTCTTTTTCAATTGTATTGCGCGTGAAAAAGATTCAACATTTTTTCGTACAAAATAAACAGTTGAGTTTAACTGAAACTACATCTTAAGCAATATTCTATTTATTTGTGAAATGTAAAATTAAACTTTATTCTGGGATTTGCTGTCCCCTAAGAATAAAAATAATCACAGCTAAAAGTACAATTGTTTGGCCTATTACTTACAAATTAGATGCCTATTATTCATAGTAATTATCTTTAAAAATATAATATATGTACTTCTATAACTGAAATAAACAATATGAATTACCCTCACTGTTTATTAAGAACCCAACTACCTGTAGGGTAAGTAGAAGGGGCATAGATATATTTTTTCCGCAATGCCGTCACGTCTTGCATAAAAGCCTAACCATAGCGCCGGTTGAAAAATTTTAATTCATCACTGCCTTTTTTAATAAATTCATGGATTTATATTATTAATATTTTATATATATATATATATATATATATATATATATATATATATATATATATATATACAATGAAGACGAAAAAATATCGATTTAAATTACAAAAGACTCATTTATATAATAGTAATTAGACCTACTTGGACAAATGGAGTTGAGCTTTAGGGTTCTACTAAGCCATCCAATATTATATCCAGGGTTCTACTAAGCCATCCAATATTGCGTATCCAATCCTTACAATCCAAAATCCTTAATCCTCCTCACTTTGCCATAAACATACCTCTTATTGTGTCTTACGTTTCTGACTTAGCTCAAACCAGATTTCTATCCTTTCAAATTAAAGTCCATATTATTTAGATCGTCTAGGATCTCAACTCGCTTTCGACTCTATTCCAGATAAACCTCCAAGATGTCTGAAAAGAAGATGGCCTCGGGACCTTTTAGTATAGAAATTATTTAAGTGCTGCCAATGGGTAGTTGCTTTACAAGCAATTGATATAATCATCATAAGCATTATCATTTGCTATATGTATTTTTATCTAATTCGTACTATTCGTGTCCGAATCTATTTATGTACATATTGTTATTATCGAATATTTTATGTAGAGATTTATTTTTTTGTTTTTTAAAGTGTCTGTTTCTATTTGTTTCTTTATACATTTTATATTATTGAGTTGGACAGTTTATATATTATATTAGCATATATCGTTCCTATTTTTTCATTATCAGTTTTGTAATTAAATTTATTTTTTAATGTTTTATTTATATGGATTGCTTATTTAATTTTTCTGTTATGAGTTTTTATGTCATAATTCAGTATTTATGCATAATCAAAATAAAACATATGAACTAACTTTTGTGTGTGGTCTGATAGTTCTATATTTTTTTAATCTGATTTACTTATGTTTTTACAGTAATTTTTACGTTGCTATAATCTTTTATATAAATGTGGTTTTCTCTGGATTATATAATTTTGTTGTAATGTAAACAGTCAATTTAAAACACTACATATTATTTATTGATTGCTGTAATGAATGACATTATTTAAACTGAAAAACAGCGGAGTACCGAGCTGTATGCATTGACGTCAAGAGGATTACATCTCAACTAAACAAAAATCGACGCATTGGTACCTTCTTTACTCTGTCTTTTACCAGTGAGCGCTCTTACGAGTACTGTAGTGGCGGCTAGGAGTTCTTGGTGAACTCAGCCGAAACCGTCCACATTTTTGTGAAGCTGGTAGCTTAATATAATATAGCTCAATAAAAAATTTCCCTGTAACTTTATTTCATTATTAACAAAATTAATTCAAATAATATGCAGCATCCTTTCCTTATCTTATAAATAAATAAAACTTATAAGTTATTTTGATAATATTTACCAATTATAATTTAATAATAATTTAGCACCACATGCAAATATAAATGATAATCAAACTCTATTAATTTAAACAACATACGGCTTCTTCGCCTCCTTTCCCCATCTTATAAATAAATAAAACTTATAAGTTATTATGATAATATTTAACATGCGCTGACATACCAACTCATCCTACCACTGTCCTCACCACTTATCCTGATGACATGTTCATTATCAGTAAACAATGATCCCTTCATTGCCTCCTAAACACTCAAATTCCATATACTAAACATTCAAGAATTGTGTCAAAACTGTAGAATCAAAATAAACCCAAACAAATCTCACCAAATAACCTTTACCTTCGTCGTAAACCTATGACTTCCTATCCAACAGTATCCTTCAATGATATTCCATTAATCCCTGTCGAACAGATCCGCTACCTAGAACTCCACTTGGACAAACGTCTTACTTGGAATCCACATACAAGACTAAAGCGACAAGAAACTGCTCGTCGTTACAGACTACTTCAACATTTACTAGACAAACGATCAAACCTCCCAATTCATTACAAAAGACTTATTTACATGACTGTTATTAGACCTATTTGGACGTACGGAGTTGAGCTTTGGGGCTCTGATAAACAATGTAATTCAACTCGTATCCAATCCTTACAATCCAAAATCCTTCGAAAAATCCTAATTGCCCCTTACTTTGTCACCAATAAGCTTATCCATAAAGACCTTAATGTTCTATATGTTGCTGAGTTAGCCCAAACCTATCCTTTCATAGTAAGCTCCATAACCACACATATCCATTAGTTTCTCAACTTGCTTCCCACTCCATTCCCGATAATCCTCCGAGGCGTCTGAAAAGAAGATGGCCTAGAGATCTATTGTAGAATTTTATTGAAGTGCTACTGATAAGTAGTTATTTTCAAGTTGTTACATGCCATTGTAATCGTTATCAGTTCATTTACTTGATGTACATATTTGTATAGTTGTAAATTTCAATAAATTGATATAAAAAAAAAACATTACATGCAATGCAATTTTTCATTTTATAACAAAATAAACATTAATGCATTATCAAAGTAAAGTTCAACAGACTATGGTTCAACCATGGCTTCACTTTGTGTGCGAATATATAGTAGTAAATACCGTTCACTGGCTCATGGTGAGTAAAACGGTTATAGATGATGCTGTATCACCACTTAGTATCAGATCTGGAAATGTCGTTCCGAATGCGAAAACATCTAGCAAGAGAGCTCTCTCGTCCGCCATAACCTTATTCCAAGGGAGGCATGCCTCTTGTCTTAACTGTCTCTTATGGCACACTGATACTCCAGGCATGTTAGCACATCACGTGACCCACGTAGTTGCACGATGATCAACGAAGTTGCAAGATAAGGAGCCGCGTACAGTTTTTATGATGCCATGTGATTAATACATCAATAAAATAATTTAAGTACTTAAGTCTAAATTGTACGTTATTGTAGCTCATGTTATTTTATAGGGTTTTTATTTATTTTTATTCTTTTTAGTATTTCTCAATATATTTTTTTTATAGAAGCATTTATATTTTTATATTTTTTCTTTTATGTCATACACAGTTTATGAAATTAACTTTTAATTTAATTTTGTTTTTTAATCTTCCCGCTCCATGTCTCTAACGTGAGACAGTTTGGGTGATGAAACATATTTACAATTGTAAATTTCAATGAATAGCCAAAAAAAAAAAAAAAAAAAAAAAAAAAAATATATATATATATATATATATACATAATAATAAGACTAGATGTCTTTCCTCGTTAGGTATTCGGGTGAGAGAAGACAAAGGACTGGCCACACCTCCTCACCCTCACCTCAAGGTGATGGCTATTCCCCTTGCAAGGTCCACAGCAAACAGAGCCGATAAAAGGGCCTTATAAAGTGCCTTACAAAGCAGCTCTCAGGTCAGAGGGGACACGTGCCGAAAGGGACCAAGTCCCTATTACCGCAGCCTGGGTACTTGCCCTAGTTTTATTTATTCTCTAAAGATCATTTTCTTTTCTTTTCCGTTTTTTTCTTTATTTTTTTTAACTTATTCTTTTCTTTGAATTCAAGAACACAATGTTTTTACGACTTTTAATTTAGAATTCAATTCTATTTGGAATCGTTAAAAAAATATCGAACTGTATTTAAATTATGCCTCGAGAACGTGCGGTCCTGTGAGGCCCAACATTCATTTTAAAAGTGGCTGAACGCGGAGTTCACCATCTCTAACTAAACGTTGATTCCGTGTAATGGAGGGTGCCTTAGAAGTTTCAGTAACCCCTCCAAGTGCTTTTTCGGCCTAACAGGATACTGCGTGCTTCAACGTTAGAATTATTATCACACTTAAATACTAGTTATCAAGAATTTTTAGTTTATTTGGATGACTTGCAACATAATTGAATTATTATCTTAATTTGAAACTGATTTATCACTGAGAATGTTGGGTATGACCATGAGGCCAATGAGCGATCCTTGTTCTGTGATTTTGACTAAGACAGTAAATATATTACTTTTGACTAGACAATGGGTTATTTATATTTTTAATATATTTTGTTTATATGTTATATGTTATAGGGTTAAAACAGGTTTATGGATAAAAAAAAAAATAAAATAATAGATCTAAAACATTTTCTATTGATCAAAATACTATCCCATTTTCTCGATATTTTTCTGCCAACGAGTTAAGAACTTTCCAATATCCTGTGAATAGAGGTACTTGAAATTACCAAAGCCTAAAAACGCATTAACTATACGCATTATCGTAATTTTGATTACGAACTTTTACCTCTTGAAAAGTGGTAGTCGGTTGTCGAGACGAGAGCGGAGTAAAGGACTAGACTTTAAGACACCTTCCGTGTGTCCAAATGTAACATTTTAGAGAGTGAAAAACATTACCTATTTCTAGAGTGAAAAAACGTTGTACAGTAAAAACTAGACAGTTCGTCATGAATGGGGGAGAGGCGTGACGAAATAACGAAAATGACAAATTATAGAATTTTGCTGGTAAACTAACAAAAAAGCGTTTTAAACTATACAGGGTGAGTATCTCTTGGCGTATAAAAAAAAAAAATGGGTGAAACTAGATCAAAAATGTAGCAAAATGCCGCAAATCTCACTTTTCTAATCCAACCTGTTGCAAATATACCGTAAATCAAAGACATTTTTGAAGAAACCACGTTTTTTTCCTTAAAAGCTGTGATATATCCATTTTATTTAAATATTAAATAAAATTTTCTATAATAGCTGAGTATCTGTAACCTTGAATTTTACAAACTTGGTATCTAAAGAAAAGCTTGTCTTCACCTTATTTGGGGAAGTCACAATGTCTTATATTACTTCAACGCTTACCGCTTTTCAAAAAAACTATCCACAAAACGTCAAATCTCACAAAAACTTGTAAATTTAATCAGCTTTCAGATGATATGTTAAACGTAATGATTTTTTTCAATTTCATGGAGAAATTCACTTTTGAAACCGAAAAAACATGCTGTTCTCATTTGGCATACAAATCAATTACTTGTGTAAATAAAACATTATGACAATCCTTTAAAGAAAATGTACATTTTAAACATAATAAACTCTTCACTGGAATAAAAAGTAAAGGAAAAAAATTATTGTTTAATAGAAAATAAAGGATAACTGTCAATAAAGCGACACCAGATCACAGATGTTATTACATTTATCTATTTATTATTATTATTTAGGATTTGTTTTATTGGATTTTCAATGTAATGTTTGAAATCCAATGATAATGAACATAGACCTCAATTTTGCCGTTAGGTTCTGAATGCAGATTGTGTTGAAGAATACTACTTTTTAAGGTGAATTTTACGGGTAGTTGAGTCTGTTTTTACAGGGGAAGGCATTTCTACCTACCCATGTATATCGTTGGTTTATATTTGTATTGCTTTCGAATAAATTGAGGTTTATGTTCATTGTTATGTTCAAAATGAATCCTAAATTATAGTAATAAATAAATAAATGTAATTACATAAGATCCTCTGATCTGGTGTCGCTTTATTGACCGTTTTCCTTGATTTTCTATTAAACAATAATTTTTTTTTTTTGCTTTTTATTCCAATGAAGAGTTTATTAATTTTTAAAATGCACATTTCCACTAAGGGATTGTCATAATGTTTTATTTACACAAGTAACTGATTTGTATGCCAAATGAGAACACCACGTTTTTTTGGTTTCAAAAGTAAATTTCTCCATGAAATTGAAACAAAATCATTACGTTTTACATAGCATTCGAAAGCTTATTAAACTTGTAAGTTTTCGTAAAATTTGACGTTTTGTGGATAGTTTTTTCGAAAAACGGTGAGCGTTGAAGTAAATACGACATTGTGACTTCCCCAAATAAGGTGAAGATCAAGCTGTTCTTTAGATACCATGTTTGTAAAATTCAAGGTTACAGATACTCAGCTATTAATGAAAAATTTAATGCTAAATCCGAAACTGTGGTCAAAATTTGAAAAATATTTAAATAAAGTGGAGATATTACAGCTTTTATGGAAACAAACGTGGTTTCCTCAAAAAATTCTTTGATTTATCGTATATCTGCAACGGGTTGAAATAGAAAAGTGAGGTCTGCGGCATTTTGTTACATTTTTGATCTAGTTTCACCCAATTTTTTTTTTATACACTAAGAGATAATCACCCTGTATAATTGTAATTAGTTTGCAATTTATTGAATGTAAAAACGCCCAGATGAACACTATAAACATTGGACTTGAGTGACAATGACAAAAAATACAAAAACCTTGGAACAAATATATTTTTAAAATCATCAAGTCATATACAAAAATGTACGTACATGTATAAAATATATTTAAAAAAAAAAACAGACATACATAACATATTTATTCAAGGTATACGTTATCTTGAATGTAAAAACAGGAACTCTTTCATTACACATTAATCAGTTCATAGAAAAATCAGATAACTGTTTTTGTACTACCTTTTCCCGTCCTTTCTTAATAGCTAGGGCCCGCACTTGCCGCATCACAATCAGGTGTGAAATATCGCTCATATCACTCAATGTACCTAGTTAACATTTCCTCTACTTCTTTGCATGGAATAGTGGAAGAATTAGAAACGTCATCGTCGTCACCTTTTTCATCACTAACTTCATTTTGAGCACTCAGCACTTCTTCTATAATTTCATTACTTTGTAGAGTCTTAACTGATTCCGGGAATTCGTCACTGCATTCATACTTCCTTTCTAGTAACAAACCAAATGAGGCGGTTTAAATATTAAATAAGTAGCTAGGGGGAAAAATGCATTACATACGTCTTTATTTTTTATATTTATAGTTTCCAGTTTAAAAAAAAAATAAATTAATAAAACACCTGATGAATTACAGAATAAGAGGAATTATCGAGTAACAAAATAACATGTTTCCACTGTAAATGAAAACTATATATATCCATATCAGCAATAACCTTCCTTCCTTTGACAGTTTGGTTATCCTTTGTTGCAGGTACATCGCGGTGACGCAGCCTATCAAGTACGCTAAGCACAAGAACAACCGAAGGGTGACGTTGACGATCGTCCTGGTGTGGGCGATCAGCGGAGCCATCGGGAGCCCTATCGTGATGGGCCTCAACAACACGCCCGACCGGGTCCCTGACCTCTGCCTCTTCTACAACTCGGACTTCATCATCTACTCATCGCTGTCTTCCTTCTACATTCCCTGCATCATCATGGTCTTCCTCTATTACAATATATTCAAGGTTAGTTTTAGTTATAAGTTGATTTCTGATATAGAATCGTTATCACATTAAAAGAAAAAAATAATTCTAAGTGGGAAAGGAGCGTCGCGAAGGATGTTCTTTGGCCGCCTAAAGTCGTCATCCTTATCTCTAACTTTCAGTAGGATCCATCAACAACCACGGAATATCCTTCCGCCTATCTATGTTTAAACAACTTTTAACTATTTTTCTGTTATCACAACTTTTTAACTGTTATTTACTTCACTAATTTTATTTATACAGCTATACATACAGGCAATTTTTGAATGATCTAAACATAAATACATTTTACATTTTTAACAAAAGTATTTAGTCAGCCTTCGTTTTTCACATAATTCACGTCGCACAGTACTTCGAACTTAGAGTGAGGGTTGACAAAATTCGCAAATCGTTAAAATCTTATAGAAAATTACACGCTGAACAAAACATTTCCTATAAACATGGGTCCGGAAATGCACCTATAAAAGGTTATGGCAAGTTAATTGTAAAAAAACAAAAAAAAAACATGTTTTCTTTTTCCTATTGTATAAAATAAAATTCCTGTTGCAAGTTTTTAATAATAGCGTCAATGTTGCGTTTCCAGCTAAATTAGGATGTGTTTGAGTTAATGAAGAAAAATAGTAGTATATTTTTTTTTTTTTTTTTTTTTTTTTGGATTTATAGTAAAATTCTTATTTTTTTCTAATATTTTTTAAATCAACATTAGGCACCCACCCAGATCAGTCCATACTATCATTATATTATTGCATAGATTAGAGGCGATTTTGCTCATCAGGGATAACGACTTATGTAAACCATACAGTATTTTCTATCGGGAATACATAAATCCATGCATAAAGCTAGAGCTGGAAAAGGACTTATCGATTTCATTCTTCAACCAAAGATTGTCCAGACATCTCTCTCTGCAGCAAAACGTAATTCAACAGATGAAGTGTTCAGAACAAAATCCTTTGCTCGCCTTATTTTCTGGTTTTATTGGAAGATTCTTTGAAAAAGGTTTCCGTTCTTCCGCGTGTTCGGTTTGGTCCTGGTTTAACTTTCGGGAATAGTTGGCAATTGAAATTCCTGCTAAAGTCAAGAGGCATATCCCAGACGAAATATATTACGACTCCTTTTGACCTCATTCAATTTTTAATTGAATTTGAAGCAAAATAATCGACTGATTGTATATATTTCTATTTCCAATTGGTGGTTAAACGCTTCCACGTCCTTAAACGAATGTAGTTTATAAGTGACTACAGCTATTTGACCTGATTTTTTGGGGGAAAACATATTTCAGCAAACTGGCCATTGGCCTAATTTTTGCTTTCTCAACAAAAAAAAATAACAATAAAACAGTCCCGGCGCAGGCAGGTGCAGCTAAAACTCATGGAAAATCAACGCCTATATACTAAGCAACAAGAATATGTAAAAATTAAAAAAGGATATTCGAGGATTTTTTTAAAAGCTTCTTCAAAGTTTGAATAATTTTCAAATGGCCAAAGAAAATTTACACGCATGCAATGAATATAATAAGTGACCAGCTTACCAATTAAAGTAGTATATTTTAAAATAGATACCTTGACCTGTATATTGCATCGTTAACAATAGGTATTTTTTATCCAATCAGATGTCTATGGAACAAAATATAATTAGCGGCTAATATGATAAAAATCGCAAAACGAAAATACTCCTGAAGATTTTCGATTGTGTTGACTTATACAAATATGTAAACAATGAAAAAATCATACTTAACAGTTGTCTGAGGAATATTTAGGAATATCAAAAGGTAAACAGCTCGATAAAAAATTCGATTTTTGATTTTAGTCCATTCACGAAGCACTGTGCGTCATCTTATAGAGCTGCGACCTTCATGACATGCTTCAGGTGGCGCATCCTCTTTTCTATAATATATGAAACATAAACAAACTCTTACCTACAAATGAATTATTGGCAATGCATTCCTCATCACTAGATACATCATCTTTGTGTTCAGTATCCTGAATGCTCAATTCATTCTTCAACAACATCTGTTTCACTTTCAGAATTTATCTCACTTTCATCAAAATTTTCTACATCACTATTATTTTCCGTATTACATAGAATAATTTTGAGAATCATTTCAATATCGTCTGGGTTTTCGAAATCGAAGGTGCGCTTACGATTCATAATGTAATAATGATAGAATAAAATCTGTCGCGTCAGTAGTCGCAATGAGCCTAATAGATCTTGTCCCGGTAACAGCGGAAGAGAAACTAAATAACTAATAATCTTGAGAGAATATTGAGGATTTGACGTCACTAATGGATTCAAGGAATGTTAGTTTAAAGGTACTGAGTCGCTTATCTCATTATAAAAATCCTACTCGGAATACTGTGCAAAAAATACCTTGGGTGATCTCTCAGATCGGTTGCAACTACTGGAGGGTTAAGGACAACAATGGCGGAAGATCCTTCAAGTAACTTTACAACCCTTAGATCCTGGATTATTTCAATATATTATCGTTAAGGACGATAACTGATGCATATACACGCTCCTAAGATGACCTTCCGCCCTCTTAAAATCGATAAATCCTGGAATATTAAAAAATAATATCATTAAAGACAAAAACTAAAAGGACTAAAATGGCGAAATATCCTTCGGATAACTTATAAACAGTTAAATCTTGAAATATGTCAAAACAGTATCCTTAAAGACGTAAGCCAAAAAGACATATCCTTCGGATAACTTAAAAAACAGTTAAATCCTGGAATATTTCAACATATTATCCTTAAGAACGAAAACTAATATAACGTCCCAAAGATGTCCTTCCACCATCTGAAAATGGTATCCTTAAGGACGAAAACTAAAAGAACAACAATAGCGGAATATCCTTCGAATAAATTAAAAACCGTTAAATGTTGGAATATTTTAATACATTATCCTGAAGGACGAAAACTAATATATATGCGGCCCAAAGATATCCCTCCTAAATAAAATCTTTGATCCTTAAAAAAAAAAAACAGCATCCTTAAGGACGGAAACTAACTCTAAGTGGGTGGGGAAGGAGAGTGGCCAAAAATAAAATAATATCTAAAAAGCAGTATAGTTTTCTGCAATTCAACTGTTCTTATATTTGGTTGAGAATATTGTCAGGGGTGCAGCCAGTTTGATAATTGCAGCTTCTAGCTCTAAACAATATATAACCTAAACTGCATGTCTTCTTTAGGGCTTAAACTAGATGCGTCTAAAATTATACGAAGTGACCAAATTTAATTAATTTACCAAAATAATTAAGAGTTAATTATATAGTTTAAAGACTATCTGGTGTTAATTACATATTGAAATATGAAATAGTATCAAGGTCAAGTCAAACGATGCAACATGTAATCGATTTTTTTTTTTGGTTGAATGAAACAAATTTTGAATTGCGTGAACTAATTGAATGATGCAATTTTAATAAATGTTTTTTGTTTTAAATATAGAAAGGTATATGAATATATTTTCTTGACTATTACTATTGTTTAATAGGGTTCTTTAAAGTTTAGTCAATAAATTAACAACTTATTTATTTTGGTGACGTTTCGAGGCTATATTGTTCTCATAATCATGCCCTACAGTGAATACCCAGGTTACAATAAATAAAATTTAAAATAGTTAAAAATAAAGCTAACAAAAATATAAATATATAAAATCTTGCGTTAGAATGTATACTACATATAATTACAAAACATGGAGGAGTATGAAACTACTTACAGTGTTATAGTAATGGCTGCTGTAATGGATACTGCTATTGATTATCTGCTACTGAAATATAACAATCCTAGTATTCAACTGAACTGGAGAAATTTGGAAAGAAGGTAAGGGATGAGAGTTGATGTGGGTATTTCCAAACTTAGTGGTATTTCCAGGTACTGGTAGCTGGAATTTCCGTTTGCGGAGTAATATTTAATTATTAGTCATAGTAATAACTAATAGTAATTAAAGAAATAGATATAGTAATTAATTAATAATAGGTAATAGGTAATAATATGATTATTATTGCTTTTTTTTTTTTTTTTTTTTTTTTTTTTTTTTTTATATATATATTTATTCACACCATGTCAAATAAAATTTGACAACCAGTGAATTTGAGGTACGAATTTAACTGGCTTGAGAGGGAGCAGAACCCAGCGGCACCTCCAGTCTTTATTTTATTTTATTAATTTTATTTTATTCTTTAAAAATAATTTATTTTAATAAAACTATATAAAATAATTAAAATTATTTTCACTTAACAGATATTTTAAAGACGAGAAATATCTTTCGAGTTTCAGTCTATTTAATATTATTTCCTATTAATTTTTTAAGCTTAGTTAACTCAAATTAAAATGGTAAAAATACGACATTTCGTATGAAAAATTAGTCGAAATCATAATTTCAAACGATTGGGAATCTTCATCATTGTAACAATTATGATATGTTTTCTGCGTAAAATGTTTTCTGAAGGGATAATAAATAATTTTGTGTTCTAAAATAATAAAAAATATTAAAAAAGAAAAAAAAAACAAAGTATGAAGATAATAATATCCCCTCCTAATATTTTTTGCCGGCTTGTATTTAATGAAGGTTTTCTATTTTATTGGCAGTGTATATTTCTTTCTTTATCACTACTTTATTACGGAACGATCTGTAACGAGAAATACGACCCTTTATAGTGCCCTTTTTATTTTTTCAATAATCGACTCTAAAAGAATTTCTGAATTTTAAAGAACTTTTTTTATTGGTTCTCTAACTAGGTTTTTTTTTCAAATTATAGGAAGCCATAATAATTATTATATTTCTTGAATTTATTTCTGTTATTAATATTTATAACACTTGAGCCTCACTTTTTTTTTTTTTTTTTTTTTTTTTTAGGAATGGTATTTTATGACTTTGAACTTTAGTTGTAAATCATGTATACATTAAAAACTATGAGATTTCCAGTAATAAAAAAAATCTCTAATCTAATAAAATAAATTAAGAAAGTTTTTTAACATGAAACTTGATATAATTCACTAATAAATTAAAAAAAAATAAAAAGTTAAGAACAGCACTAACATTTTAAAACTATTGAAGCGAAAGTGCAAACTGCTTATCAAATTCATTACTCCTCAGTGTATATTTTAAGGAATTTTGACTCGGCGACATACGGGACGACAAAAGTAGCGGGGGTAGGGTGGGAGGTCCCGGAAAAACTTTCAAAATTAAGTGTCAAATGACGCATTTTTAGACCGTATTAACTCTTAATTAACATGGTCCGTGAAATTATATTATTAATACCGGGAACTCCCTACTTCAATTATTGATCCCAGGCCCTTTGACAATTAATTTGGTCCACTCTATGACGTATGAACCCATTTTTAAATTGACACCAGGGGCCTATTTCATAAAGATAGAAGTACAACTCTACAGCTACAATTCCAAAAAAAACCCTGACATTTGAGCTCCCATTGGTCGGTTTCAAGGTTTTTTTTTAATTGTAGCTGTGGGGTTGAACTTTTTACTAATTTTTTTATTATTTTGAAAAACTGTGTTTAAATTGAAATTTCTGCTCCAGTAAAAATTTGCCGGCACCGGCTACATTCACTGGGTGACAAAGTCATGGAACTGGGCGACACAAGTGTCGCCCAGTTTATATGTTATTTTATGCTATGTTACTCCTTGTATAAGAAGGTAATTATTATAAGTATTTATTTTATGTTTTCCCTAGCATCCCAATTTAGGATTGATAAATTAATTCCCACTTCTAATAGAATAAATTTTTAGAAAAGTTTCGAATGCCTAACATTCATCTTCAATTCTAAAAGAATCAAACTTTTTTTCAAAACGTCGGCACTTTGTTATATATACTATATATAGTTTATATATACTAAAGTTTTAAAAAATGTAAGACAATAATTCAAATATATTAATACTCACCTGAGAAGATCTTTGATATATATCGGTGGCGCCTGTGCATAGTGGGCTAAGTCGAATTTCGTGAATTTCGAGCTATCTACATCACCAGAATCGTATTTTATTTTATCTTTTCTCGTATCTAACGGGCTAAGTGTTATGTCCATTGCAATGAAGGCCATTCCTTTGTGAATCGTGGGCTGATACTCCAATTTTGAATTTTAACTCGTGAAAAGTGAGTCAAGTTTACGAAACCCCTTTTGCAGAAAAGGAACAGCTACATACTAATAGAAAAAAAGGTAATGAAAACGGCACCATGCATTGGGGGAAGGTAAGATCGCTTAACTATAACAAAGATAGCTGCGGTGTTCTCTACTACAAGTCGTCTCTCGATATAAATGTTAATTTTAAAACAGTAAGTTTTTGAAAAAGGGCAGGCTACAAAAATTAGAGCCAGCAATCAGATATGTTGAATAACTTTCGATAGCGGCAGAAAATAAGTAAGATCTTCTTCCCTACATAAGTCCAGCATTTAGACGATTCTATGAAAAGCTTAAATTTACATTTACATTTAAGTTATTTTATTTTCTATTATTTTCATTTATGTAAAAAAATAATATCAAAAATATCAAAAAAATTCTTTTGAAAAAGAAAAAATATTATTTAATGTATACCTAATTTTTCTAAACTCTGAAAATTAATTAAGCACTTGTCTTTCAGAGGTCAAACACATTAACATTATTAACTTAGCCCATTTCACACAAAATCGATTAGTGTAATGCGGGCTAAGAGTTCGATTTTTTGGGAACGATTAGTATTAAATATTAGAATATTGGCAAGAATTGAAACATACCTAATCAACATATACAGAAATGTACTGGCAAGAGTTTAAGCCCCACAAATTGGATTTTTTTTAACTGGACGATTTTGTTAAAAAACCCAAACATTCAATACAGTTTTCCTAAAATCACAATTTTTGCACAGGTGCCACAGATAAATATTTAAAAATCGGTAAATTTTAGTATTGATAAACATTCCTTGAGCTATGAATACGGTGTAGATAAAATGTGATACCGTAGTTATTGTAGTTAGTGATCACAAACGAAAAATGGCTTGACCTCTTATAGAGTAGTATGGATTTGTATTCTATAATTTGTAATCGATATACTAGACTTAAAAGACAAGAACATAACAGAATATTCAGCCTCTTACAATGTAAGACCTGACAAATTTCAATAGACAAGCTATTAAGTTACAGGGCTATCCTAAAGTCTATCTCGACTTAAGGACTGGGGACAGAAGAATATTCGAACACAAACATATTTAATCCTTTTAATCTAGGAAAACTATAACCCAAGCCACTTACTGCGCCCCCAACCTAACCTTGCATGGTGACTTTAATTTAACTTTTTTGTTTGAATCTATAACAGCCAAATTTTCAAAATTTCATCACAACTTTTCTTATCGTCTAAATCTACTGGAGCAATCCCTATCCAGCCCGAATACTCTATTTGTTTATTTAATAGACGGATTGAAGTATATTTTAAATATGGAGAGAGTATGATTGTATTTTTACATTTCATTTGTCTATTTACTATTGCTATTTATTTTCTTAAATCAATATTTTTACTTCGTATTTTGCACAGTTAGGTGTTCTTTAATTATTTTTTATGAATCACATTTTGTGAATGGACCCAATTTTAATAGGTTACAATACTTTAATTTTTTTTATAAATAAATAAAAAGGTGTCTGATTAGGCGATGACCTAAATAGAAGAACTTTTATTAAAGTGCTACTGTTTCAGAAACAATATTATTTTTTAACTAGCTCATTAGATTGGATAAGTTGGAATTAAAATTAAATTAAATAAAATAAGTTTAATTTATTCAAAGTAACTCATTATTATTTTCTTTGTTTTTTTGTAAATATAATTATGTAAGTAAAGGTATACATTTTTTTTTTTTTAATTATGAGATAATTATTTGTTGTTGATAAATATATTTTTAATATATTTTTTATTTTGAAGAGAAAAGATTTGCCCGGTCGGGATAATCTTTTCTTGGGATAACCATATCCCGACCGGGCAAATCTTTTCTCTTCAAAATAAAAAAAAAAATTTTTTTAATTGTGTTTAATTTAGATTTAAAATTTTATTTCAAATAAATAAAAGACGAAGACCGTGATTGTTATGGTTAGTGCTAAAGTGTATATACTAGAGTAAACAATAAGGGTCGGACAACAATGTTTACTGCCCAATGACTTTCCCCAAGATAAGGCCAGTGCTGTCTCAACTGTTGAGGGAGGAAGAAGATCGTGGCACATGACAACAGTCGGCGAACATTTTCGCTGCTGTACTTTTTCTTCTCTCACCTTCTTCCATCATCTCGATTCACCCAGGGTGCCTCTCTCGGAAGATGTAAACATTCTCGTACTCAAGGTACCTCATATCCCAACTGACCAGGTCTGTCAGCAATAGACTTTAACCCTGACAATTAATACAATAAACAATCACCGTAATTATTACAATTGTTATGACTTCAACAAAGTTTTATTTTTATTTTTATTTTTACATTATTACATTTAACAATTGTTCTCAATAAAATTAGTTGATTTTTATTTTTATCAATAATCTACTTTTTTTCCGTTATTTGTCAGCAGCTGCGAGGGAAATTTATTTTTTTTATGATTGTATATGTATATATTATTAATTTTTTTTTATAATGTTAATAAATACCTTTTGTTTTATGTTCAATCTTCCAGAAAAATCTTTATTTATTTTTTTTTTAAATTTCTTATACTGCCCTAAAATTAATTTGGCCTTAATTTAATTAACAACTGGCGCATCTTCTCAGGACGGATTCAGACTTTTTATCGCTAAAGTCTATCATGCCTGAACAGCTATTAATAGTGATAACCGTTAAAACCGTTAAAAACTACCATTTGAGTAGACTATTTTTTTTTCTAATAAAATTATAGTTTTATGGGCAAAATTATAGTCAACATTTAAATATAAAATTTAATTGGAAATATTTAACAAACTGAAAAACCTTTTGACCCCTTTTACCTAAGGAATTGGTCCCCTTATCCAACGAACCACCTTAGGTTTGAATTTATTATTGGGAGGTCTTCTGAAAGACTTGGAGCAGGAGTTGTAGAAAGAGGTCCTTTGAAAAGAAAAGAAGAAGACAGAGATATAAACAAGATTGAAGGTACTGCCCTGGTGGCGGCATTGTCCTCCATTGTCCAGAGCAAACGACTCCCCCCGACAAACCTCACTCCTGGCCCCCAGGATCCTTGGCTTTGTGCCCCTCCTCAAAGGATCGTGTCCTCCCGGACTGATGGCGGCGTCAGTCACTCCAAGTCTCGGCGCTTTTAATCTAGAATCCTGTATTGTGTTGTAGGACTCTAAAAGGGGTCGTTAGGGAGGGTTGTATATTTTATTTATTGGTGTTCTCCACTGTAATACAAAACTAAAAGTAAATGTGTTGTAAGATTAATATATTGTAGATAACTTTGGCTTGTGTATTAGCTACACATCGGGGTTGCTCCAAATGTATTACTTTACAAGTTTGCTACAGAAGGTACATAAGATGCGTAGAATGCCATAACCAGCCAAGGCTAATTTCCAGATTTTTTTTTTTTTTTTTTTTATAGTTTTTTACTTTTGCTCCGGCGCATTTTTGGACATAGCACAAGCTCTGGTATGGCATGCCGGTTTGCTTTTCAAGCTCAAAGCCCATTTACCGCAATCACTATTCCTAGTTCTTCGATCCTACATCTCTAACCGTTCCTTTCGAGTTCACTGGGGAATGGAATACTCTAATTGCTACTCAATAGAGGCAATTGTTCCACAAGGTAGGGTTCTTGGTACAGTTCTATATATCCTCTATGCTGCAGATATTCCTACCACTCCTGATACTTTCCTTGATACATTTGATGTTGACACTGCTATCCTTTCATCCCATTCAGATTCTTCAGTAGCTTCCTATAATCTCCAAAACCACTTATCCTTGATCGAAGACTGGTGCGATGATTGGCGGATCAAAGTAAATGAATCTAAATGCACCAACGCAACCTTTACCCTCCGACGAAAATCCTGTCCTCCTATCTATTTTAAGGTATTCCACTACCTAAAGCTGACGCAGTTGGTAACTTGTTTCCATTTACACAAAAGACTTACATGGAACCCACATACTCGACTCAAAAGGCAAAACTTATCCACTATTCTGTAACAAATATTTAAAATAATTACTATTAAGGCTACTAGGAGGTACAAATTAAAATAATTACTCAACTGTGTGGCATTTAATTATATTGTTCATCAGCCAAAAAATGCGCGGTTCAACGCCAATTATTTCTTGTAACAATGTACGTAAACTCAGCTGTAATAAGTTTTAACTAATTACATCATATCAACGTTATTATCTTCTCTGAATTTGAAGCAGACGACATTTCAACTATATTCCATGTTAGATTTACTTGTTTTATTTGAGGGAGGTGTTAATTCCAAATTTCAATTCTCGATTCGTGAGAAAAGGGTTCACATCGAAAATCGATGTTCCAAAGTAAATTTCTAGGATCAAAAAGATACCGCTGACACTGACCATAGTTGTGTGATAACTATAATTTAATATTTAAACTAAGCGTGAAATTTGGCTGTAGAGAGGGCTTAAATATATTTAAAGGTATAGAAATAATTTACAGTTCTTACTTATTTTATTTTATTTTATTTTTTTTAACTCCTAACATATCATGGGGCTTTCAACTCGTTGAATGGTATCACCTTTCAAATAACAAACCTGCTGTTGGTTATTTATGGTTTTCCCCAAGGCCTTCCTTTAACATCTTCAACTCATGCCTCCGGATCGCCTACTTCCCTGTGGCCTGGAAGAAAGCTGTGGTGGTACCACACCTGAAACCTAAGAGGTCCGGGAATGTTGCGGAGCATTATCGTCCGATCAGCCTCCTTTCCCACATCAGCAAAGTGTTCGAGCGGCTGATCCACTACCACATCCTTGACCACTGCCGCCGTGAAGAGGTTATTCCACCAGAGCAAACAGGCTTCCAGCGTGGTGTTGCGTGTGAACATCATCTGGCTAAACTCCAGGCTCACACCATCGAGCAGATGCATCGGAACAAGGCCACGGCGCTCATCTCGCTGGATTGCACTCAAGCCTTCGATTGCGTCTCGCACCCCTTGCTGCTGCACCGACTGGAGGAATTCCGGTTTCCTGTCGCCCTGTGCCGAATGATCGGAAGCTACCTCAGCGGAAGATCATTCGTTGTGCGGGTCGGTGGGAGCCTGTCTTCACCAGTCCCCACCACCTGTGGTGTACCTCAGGGGTCAGTGCTGGGCCCAATCTTGTTCAACATCTTCACGGCACCAGTCGTATCCATAAAGCACCCTGAGGCGGTAGTGGCTGCATACGCTGACGACATCGCGGTCTACGCGTCCAGCCTCAACCCCGGCCGGGCCCTCAAGATGGCTGAGAGGGCGACCTCCACCATCGTCGAGGCGCTGAAGACTTGCGGCATTAAGGTGAACTCTAGAAAGACTGACGCCATAGTAATGTCCTTCAGTAAGCGCGGCAAATATCAAAAACTGCCGAAGAGTTTTACAGTGGATGGTATCGAGCAGACCATCTCCAGCTCCATCGTATACCTTGGCGTCAGTATCGACAGGCACCTCACCTTTTCGACGCATGTTAGAAGCAGAATCAAGCTGGCCCGGGCGCGGACATACCGCCTCCATCACCTCCTTACCTCACCCCAGATATCCCTTAGGCTGAAACTCCAGATTTATAAGTCCATCATCAGACCCGCCCTCCTCCACGGTGCTCCACTGCTGCATCATATGTACGAAACTACACTACGCGCCCTACAGACGTTCCAGAACACCGTCCTTCGGCGAATCGTCCGCGGCACCAGCCTTCAGAGGGCCAAAAACACCTGGATCCTCGAGGAGCTGAGGATGCCCACGATCCCGGCCTTTATCAGTCGCCGGCACGTCAAATTCTTTGACGGGCTGAGCTACTGTGCCAACCCTCTCTTCAGGGACATAGCCCCGCCTCCCAGGCCTGGGAGGTGGCAAGGCACGATCCCCTTAGCGTACGTACTCGCCAAGGGAAGGGGTTCAGACCATACGGACTGACCCGATATGACACACCATCGCCGGCAAAGTGTATCCTCCGCACTCGACATGTAGACGGATTGCCTCCAGCAGACTGAGACCCTCCAGAGATGGCAGAGCTACAAATAAATCTTAAAATGCCGAAAGGCAATAAAAGATCCATTAGCATAATTTTCCTTTCTTTGTATGAATTTGTAATAAAGTCGGAGGTTAGAAAAAAAAAAAAAAAAAAAAAAAAAAAAAAAAAAAAATTATGGTTTTCCCTATATTTGAAAATAATGGCGCCTAATACAGCAGAATTGGACGGAGATAATTTTTCGAAATATATTCGATTTATATTTAAACCATATCATTACCAATTGGCCGCCAAGACAAATACTTCGATGAGTTAGAAGTATTTGCGGATCACGTTACTTAGTGCTCAGCGATTGAACACGTTTTTTTAATTCTAACTCTCTCTATTTGTATAAATTAGTTTTCTTCTGCTTTTTTTCTCATTGTTTTTTTTTAATTCATTTTTTAAATCTTTGTTATATTTATCAATAAACTCATAAACTCATTCGAATAATTATTGTTTACATTTCATCTTAACTTAATTTTTTATTATATATCGTATTATTCTTTTTTTTCTCTTATAAATTTTTATTCACTTATTGTTAATTCCATGTTATGGAAATAACAATAAGTGAATTTATAATTTATAATTTATATTAATAATGCAGGCCTCGTAGGCGTGTGGGAGACTAGCACTCAACAGTACCTCCTTCTGGCATGAATAAAAAAAATTGATTTGAGCTCATCTCTCATCCAGCTTCTCTTGAGCTTTCTGGGAGTATTTCTATGTATTTCAGTCGTGTCCATGTCATAATGAGTATGTTATTATGTCCATGAAGTCTGTCGTGAAATCGTTTATTACTGGGTGCTTGTAAATCAGGTGAAGTGTGTGGTTTGAAATGTACCAAGGTGATATCGTGATTAGTCTGGGTATTTTAATTGGAATATTTGTATTTTTACTAAGGTGCGTATTTTTTACAGTCGCGTACGTCCATACAGGCCCTAAGTGATAGATTTGTATATAGTCGTTGTCGGAGCTTTAATGTCGACCGTTTATGAAGTATTGGCTACAAAACTTTAGTTGTTATTTTATGTATTATTATAAAAAATAGTTTTTATGAATATTTATTTCAATACAGGCTATGTAGATAGATGAAACTCATAGAAATTTAAGCACCCATTGCAGAGTTACCGCAATGTGGAATATTGGAACGTATCAAAGTAAAAGAATTAATTTTAAGGTATCGGTGCCTATTTTAAAGTTTCGATACCGACACATTACTTGTTGATACAGTTTTAAATTTGAATAAATTGAAAAATGAGAATTGTTTTCGAATTAAAAGTATTATGGTCGTTTTGATAAAAAAAAATAAAAGATAGATGTTTTAATTCAATTTTTTTTTCTCATTTATTGATATACATATATATCAAGTAAATGTGTTGATAGTGAATACAATGGCATGTGAATAACTTGTGAAAAACTACTCAATAGTAGCACTTCAATAAAAATCTACACCAAAAGGTCTATAGACCATCTTCTTTTCAGACACCTCGGAGGATTATCGGGAATGGAGTAGAAAGCAAGTTGGGAGACTAGTGGATTGGAGTGGTTATGGAGCTTACTATGGAAAGATAGGTATCTGGTGTGGGCTAAATCAGCAACATAAGGAACATTAAGGTTTTTATGGATAAGTTTATTGGTCACAAAGTAAGGAGCATTGAGGATGTTCGAAGGATTTTGGATTGCAAGGATTGGGTACGAGATGAATTGGATGGTTTAGTGGAGCCCCAAAGCTCAAATAGGCCTAATCACAGTCATGTAAATGAGTTTTTCGTAATTAATTGGGAGCTTTGATCGTTTGTCTAGTAAATGTTGAAGTAGTCTGTAACGACGAGCAGTTTCTTGTCGTTTTAGTCTTGTATGTGGATTCCAAGTAAGACGTTTGTCCAAGTGGAGTCCTACGTAGCGGATCTGTTCAACAGGTATTAATCGAATATCATTAAAAGGTACTATAGGACAGGAAGTCGTAGGTTTACGACGAAGGGTTAAGGTTATTTGTTGGGATTTATTTGGATTTAATTTTATTCTCCGATTTCGACACCATTCTTAATTCAAATTTAAATAAGCTTTAAACAACACGAGGTGAATTTAAGTTAATAAGGCGACAGTAGCACAATTAGTCCGCGGATAAGAAAGGAATAGTTTAAAATGTTTATGTGAATGAGCATTTCAAGAGACCCCTAGCGGACGAAGATCTCAACAGAACAAACAACGAAGTCGCCAGGTCCCAAACAAAGCGAACAGTACACACAGTGGGTGAATAGCTAACTCTCCCTGCAGTTTACTCTCCCCCTTTGTCGGATGAATCATGTATGTTCGTGCTCCTTGTCCACTCCCTTTGTTTTGCATCTATTTTACTTATTTGCAACTGTTGTTGAAGGACAATTCAATTAACACAATATATGAGATATACTGAGCTACGAAAGAAAAGAACATTGCGTTTAACCATACAAGTTTCTTGGATAATGTTGTATTATTATCTAGTATGTAAATATGACCTTCCTCTGATCTTATTACTCGTCCTTTCGCAAATTCAATTTATCACTATTGTTTTCCTAAGTCTCGGTGTTTGATAAAAACATTATTATTTACAATTTCCACCAATTAATTATTGAATTTGTGTAACGATTTTTTCGCCTGCTATGTTCTCAACTCTCAGTTGAGTCTAGATCTGCATTAATCTACAGGGATGCCAGTCAGGACTTACTTTCCTGACAAATTATAAATATTTTAAAAAGAGGTTTGCGTGCGGCCAAATAATTGATGTATGTAAATTATTAAGGAAAATTAATCTATTGTAATAAATTGGATGAGTGAGTGAAAATAAAAAGAATTCAAATTAAAAACGCGGTATATTCAAATAAGGTTAGTAATAATAAAATTACAACTAGAAATAAGTCTCATTTCATAATCTAGTATCTTGTTTTATTAACAAATCAAACATTTTTTTTTCTCATTTATTGATGTTTACAACTGTACAAAATAATATACATTAAGTAAATGTGTTGATAGTAAATACAACGGCATGTAAAAAACTGGTGAGGAACTACTCACTCGTAGCACTTCAATAAAATCTACACTAAAAGATCTCTAGGCCATCTTCTTTTCCAAGTAAGACGTTTGTCCAAGTGGAGTCCTGGATAGCGGATCTGTTCAACGGGGATTAGTGGAATATCATTAAATCAAATCAAACTTAATCTAAATTTATCTTAGTCTTATCCGCAGAACTATTTTCAATCTATCTCTGTGTGAATTTAATTGAAAATTTGGATAGCAGACAATTTCTAATCTGCAGTGATTCTTACTCGGCTCTTCAAGGCAACCCAAAACTTTCTTTTAACCGACAATCCTATCGTAATTAAGGATCTTAAATAGTGAAATCAGACCTAAACACGAATAAAATTATTAAATATCTTTGGTTGCCTAATCACACTAATATAGAAGGAAAGGAAGCAAGCAAACTATGTCCCCTTTTCCGAATACCAAAGTCACTCTGCGACTTTGATAAATCTACATTTAACCTGTACAAAGAGACATGGTTCAACTTCTAGGCAAAAGTACCTAAAATAAATAAAACTAAAAAAATATATGAAAACTATCTTCCATGAGCACATCTCCCAACAAACAGGAAAGAATATGCAGCACTAAAACTCCTAAGAATTGGACACAGCATTTTGAACCACCGGCACCTACTGGGTCATCCCATGTCAAACCAACCAATGGGTTGGACCTTGACGTCTCTGATTTTTGGTATAGAAGTTATACTTACCAAGAATAGTAAAAATGTAAAATATTACATTTGTCTGACTTTTGGTTTTTGAGTTATAACCTTTTAAAAAATTCAAAAAATACCGTTTTCGGTCCTCACTCAGTATATTCAAAATTATGCCATTAAAAAACTATTGCTCCTAGAGAGCTCAAATTTGTGGCATTCTTTTCCATTTGAAATGCCCATTAATTTGGCATATCACTTAATACACTTTCTGTCCAATACGGTTTTCGTAATTTCCAAAATACGTACCCTTCGATTTTTTAGAAAAAAATATATGTAATTTATACTATATTCATATTATACTGAAGAAAAATCTTGGATTACAGGAAACGAGTTCTATAATATTTTATTAACTGGACTAACTCTCTATTAAAAAACAATGCAAATTATTATTATTTTTTTTTTTTATCAAGAACCCATTTTCGTCCCATTATAAAATTTTGTCCATGTGTAGTCAGTTATAGTATGAATCACATACATTTTTTTTTGTAATGGTGCCTCTACTTCATAGCTTCGTTAGGAATAGTTGGAAGGTAAACATAGTAAAGTCCCCGCCCTTGGGGGTGAGCTAACGGTGGGGGGGAGGGGACAAGTTTAATTTTATTGGTCTGTCAATAATATCTCGAAAACGATGGACTATAGAAAAATATGTATCAAATAAACACAAAAGTTAATTAAATTTCCTATAAAGTTGACTATATATAAATTTGTCGTAGTTCAAACCACTTACGAGATATACGTTATTAAAATCGTTGATTTAACCACCTCACTTTTTGTCAAACTTTTGCTTATATCACGCTCCACAATCATTTCTCAGAAAAGACGTCAGAATTAAAATTGTAGAGCATTAAATTTAATTTGATTTCATTTATAAGTTTCTGGTATTTGTTTCAAATGTTTAACAAGAAATGAGGTAAACATTTGTTTTTCTAAAATTGTCGATTTTTAATAACGTATATCTCGAAAACCGTTTGGAATTTCTACGAATACATATATAATTAATTTTATAGAAAATTTAATGAGCTTTAATTTTGATCGGCAGCATATTTTTCTAGAGTCCACCGTTTTCGAGATATAATCGAAAAACAAAATTAGGACCTTCTCATTTCCCCCACCTTTAGCTCACCCCCCCAGGGGCGGGGACTTTTAATATGTTTACTTTTTAACTATTCCTAACAAAGCTGTGAAGTAAAAAATTAACGCATTTTCATGCACTCTACGCCCCTCATTTCGGGAATCTTTTTCTGGGCTCGCACTTCTCTGAAAAAACACGTTTATGGATACTCATTCTGAAACTAATTGTTCGATCCATTTTTTTTTCTTTTTTAAAGCTCCTTAAATTTATTACAAGAACGAATATTTGAAATTTTGATTATGTCGCATTATACACTCAAACCAGCCCACTGGATTTGTAAATATCGTCATACTTTGGCAAAACATACATATTTGGCGTTCAGGTTTGGGTGTATTACGTGACATAATCAAAATTTCATATATAAGGCCTGATGGTAAATTTTACCAGATTTATTTGAAAAAAATAAATTTCAGATCTGAAAAATAGTTTCGGCGTTATGGTTAAAACTATGCCCAAAAAACTTGGACTTAAAATAGTAAATAAAATAGTAAAAGGTCTTTAAAATGCTGGTATGGGTATTTAATGGGACTTGATCAAAATTTCATATATAGGTTCTTATAGTAAATTTAAGGAGCTTTCAGATAAAAGATAGAAATTTTGGATCGAACAATTAGTTTCGCAATGAGTATCAATTAACGTTTTTTTTTCAGAGAAGTGCGACCCCAGATGAGAGTGCCAAAATGAGAGGTGTAGAGTGCATGAAATATGCGATAATTTTTGACTTCACAGCTTTGTTAGGATTAGTTACATGATGGGAGAAGGTCCTAATTTTGCTTTTCGATTATATCTTGAAAACGGTGGACTCTTGAAAAATATGTAGCAGATTAAAATTAAAGCTCATTACATTTCCTATAAAATTAATTATATACGTATTTGTAGAAATTCCAACGGTTTTCGAGATATACGTTATTAAAACTCGACAATTTTAAAAATAAAAAAAATGTATACCTCACTTTTTGTTAAACAATTGAAGAAAATACCAAAAACGTATATATGAAATTAAAGTAAATTTAATGCTATACAATTTTAATTCTGACGTTATTTCTGAGAAGCGATTGTGGAAGGTAATATAAGCAAAATTTTGACAAAAAGTGAGGTGACATATGTTTTTTCCCGAAAATCACCGATTTTCAATAACGTATATCTCGTAAGCGGTTAGAATTACGACAAATTTATATGTAGTCAAATTAACAAATTTAATTAACTTTTGTGTTTAATTGTAAAATATTTTTCTAGAGTCAACCGTTTTCGAGATATTATTGAAAGAACAAAAAAATTAAACTTGTCCCCTCCCACCCACAGTTAGCTCACCCCCCAGCGGCGGGGACTTTTAGTATGTTTACCTTCTAACTATTCCTAACAAAACTGTGAAGTCAAAAATTATCGCATATTCCATGCACTTTACAATATGTTTATTGACTGGACTATTGAAGGTTTTTGTGTTTTTCGGAAATATTTTAAGTGTTATTTTAAAACTAGTAACGTTGATACGTTTCATTTCCTAAAAAGATGTTATTTTTTTTCACCCTCATGCATGTAACATTTATTACATACGCTCTCAGTCAGGGAAAAATACAGTTAGAGTTATAAATTATTATTATTGTTAATTTCGGTGGTTGAAAATGTTGCTTAGCTATGAAACGTTGCAAAAACTTTTTCATATTAATGTTTTCAAGGAAATTTGATTTTTCCTTTATTATTTTTTAGTTATAGAAGAAAGGTTTTAAGTTTTTATTCTTTTGTTTACGTATTTCATGTAATTGTTCTTTCTATGTATTCCGTCTAAATGATCCTAGCTCTTATTTAAACAGTTAAACTAATGCTTACAAAATTCCAAAGAACAAGTAAGAAACTGTTTTGTTCACCTAGACAAAAGGGGTCATTTTTTTTATTTTTTTTTTATAATCCTTAATCGTTGGCACATTATTTCGCAAGATCCACGTTTAGAGTCTAGTATATGCCTCGGAAAATATGCTGAGTTACGTTGGCTTTAGCGTTCTTTATAGAAGAAGAATTAAGTTGGTTTTTATTCCCATGCCTAAGCTATTTTCCCATATCTCCATATTGCAGATCTCCGTACTTTGCGTTCCTTTTACATACAACCTTTGAATACTGAGCGTGACCTACTCAGGTTTCTAAATCCTTATAGCATTGCTTTAGCAAGTTCTTTCATGTTTGATCTTTTTTTTTTTTTTTTTTTTTTTTTTTTTTTTTTTTCCATTCCAACTTGATTTATTTCTCACTTAATAGTAAAGCCATTACCTTTTTTTTCTCAGCTATAGGACGCAAAGATTGAAACATAAAAATATTTACTGTACCTATGGAACAAGGTCACATATAGACTTCATTTAAAAGATTGCATGACAAACTCTTCGGGTCTATCATGAATCAAATACAAAGATCTCGAGAAACATGAGTTGGTTGAGAGATCTACACATTTAAAATGATTTAAAGATCATTTTACATGCTGACCTCCCTCATGTCTGACATTCCAGTTACGTTTCAAATCATTATCACTTCTGCTTGTAGATAAGGCGTGATTTAAAAAAAAAAAAGTCAACTTTTTGATTCGTGCTACACCAATAGAGCTAAAACTAAAAAAAAAATGTAGGCGAAACCTGACTTTTTTTATTCAAACCAATATAGCATGGGATTCGTTCGATCCTAAGCGGTGGGTCCTAGAGGTTGTCAAAGTGTTACGGTTTTGAGTTTATAAAAAACGTTACATCAAAAACCTATGGACCCTCATCCAAATGGCATGTTAAAAAAAATAATAAATAAAATAATTACTATGAAGGAAACAAGAAAATTAAAATAATTATTTAACGGTGTGACATTTAATTAAATTGTTCATTAGCCAGAAAATGCGCGGTTTACCGCAAATTATTCGTAGTAAGAAGGTACGTAAATACAGGTGCTAGAAGCTATACTAATTTCATCATGGCAACGTTATTATCTTCTCTGAATTTCAAGACAGAATAATTGTTTTCAATGCTATCATATAATGCTAAAAAAAGGTTTTGGTATATCAATATTGTATTTAATGAGAGAATAAATGCGTTCCCTAACTATAGGCCTACAGTAAAAAGAAAATTACTGACCCTTAGCAAAAAAACATATGTCAAAAATAACTAAACAATAGTTATTTTTATAAATATATCATAAAATTGATTTAGTAATTCAATTAAATAAACATGAATGTTATAAAATTAGATTATAAATAAATCATTAAATAATATTATGGTTTTAATTACATATCCAAATAAAGCGATTGGGTTTTATTTCACTTGGTTTTTGTATTTATAAAGTATTTTAGAATAGGATTAATATATCCTCGTCCTTAAGAGAGGTGTCCGTTCAAGAGGGTTAAGATTCCTTAACATCAGGCTGAGATATCTAAAAGTCGTTGGTTAAGAAGATTGTCCATGAGGGTAGCTTTTACTCTTTTTTTTTTTTCATTATTCTTTATTGAAAATAAATTACATAAAGCCAAATTAGGCTAATAAAAACATAGGTACATGTTTAGATACACATTAATAGCAATTAATATAGAGGAATCTATAAACAAATAAATAATGAAAATTTGATAAAACAGTAGGAAAAACTAAATAAGCCTACAAAACAAAATAAACAATACTAGTTCATAAAGTATAATATTATAATCTAAGCCAAGAAATAAAGATAATAATACAAAACTTATAATTACAAAATATAAACAAAATGATAATAAGACTAGTTTTTTAATATAATACAAAATCAAACTTTTATTTATTACTTCATGGTGTAAAAATGTTACACTACTCTAATTTATATACTACTTTGTAATTTATAGAAATTAGTTTTTTAGTCTTTAAGTAATATGTGTTTTGACCGTTTGTGTTTGTATCATTTTTAGTGTTTTCTCTTTTAATTACCTATTTCTTGGATATATGGGTTTTCAGATATAGCAGTTGATATGAAAAATGAGTTTGTTTGTGACTGAATGTGTTGTTTGATTGTGGGTAGATTGAGATCAGTGAGCATAGTGTATATTCTTGTGTATCTGGTGTAATTGCTTATGATTCTTGTACAAATATTTTATATAACTTCCAGTTTTCTGTAATTTGTATTACATGTATTACTCCAAACAGGTGTTGAGTAGGTTATCATAGGTCTGATTACGGATTTGTGCAGTATTAATTTTTCTCTATTGGATAAATTAGAGTGCTTATTGAAGTAAGGGGACATTTTACTGATCAGATTTTTTATTATGTTACATTTGTCATTTACATGTGCTGTAAATGTGAGGGATCGGTATAGTTTAACACCAAGATATGTTGCTGATTGTGCCAAAGGTATGTGTTAGTCTTCTATAGATATATACAGGGTGAGTATCTCTTAGCGTAAAAAAAAAAATTGGGTGAAACTAGATCAAAAGTGTAGCCAAATGCCGCAGACCTCACCTTTCTATTCCAATCCGTTGCAGATATATGGTAAATAAACGATTTTTTGGAGGAAAGCATGTTTTTTACGATAAAAGCTGTAATATCTCCATTTTGTTTAAATATTTTTCAAATATTGATCACATTTTCGGATTTAGCAATAAATTTCCTATAAGATCGGAGTAATTTAACCTTGAATTTTACAAACTTGGGACCTAAAAAATATCTTTATCTTCACCTAATTTAGGGAAGTTACAATTTCTTATAATACTTCAGCGCTCACTGCTTTTCATAAAAACAATCCACAAAACTGCAAAGCTCTCAAAAACTTGCAAATTTAATAAGCTTTCAAATGATATGTTAAACGTAATGATTTTGTTTTAATTTCATGGAGAAATTTACTTTTGAAACCGAAAAAACATGGTGTTCTCATTTAGCATACAAATCAGGTACTTTGGTAAATAAGACATTATGATAATCGCTTGATGAAAATCTGTATTTTAAATAAAAGAAACACTTCATTAGAATAAAAAGCAAAGAAAAAATATAATATTTATTGACATAAATTTTAGGCCAGTTCAGGTATTCATAATAACAACAGCGACTTTGACCTCTCTCAGTACTAAGCACATTATCGCTATTTCATAGTTATTTTCCTGTTTATTTTGAAATGGGAGGGGATTATTGTTTATTATTTTATTTTTATTTTGATATAATGATTGAAAGTTTGATTTGGAAATTAAGAAGCTACAGAGATAAAAGTGTCACTATCATTAGAAAGACCCTTGCTAATATTGCTTATCCTTAGCTTGAGGGCCCATTTTATTTATTGGGATTATTTTTTTCTGTTTGGCAATACACCTGCGAAGATGGCAACGTTCACAAATGGTGAGTACGCTGACATACATTTTTTGTATGGTTTTTGTAATGGAAACGCGAGTGCAGCGCGGCGGGAGTACCAACTTAGGTTTCCAGATAGGCGCCTCCCCTCTACGATAGTGTTTTCACGAACTCATCAACGTTTATCTGAAACAGGTTCCGTTCATAAGTTACGTCAAGAATTGGGACAAGTTCCTCATGATGTTGAACTCGAAGAGGAAATTATTGATATAGTAAATGAAAATCCCAGTGTTTCATCAAGAGACTTGGCCCGTGAAATTGGTATCTCCCAAAGGTCAGTTATCAACATTTTGCACCGAGAACATTTTCACCCATATCATTTCACACAAGTACAAGGGCTAGAACCTAATGATCATGTACATAGAATACAATTTTGCCGCTGGCTTTTAAATAGAGACATTCAAGAACACCAGTTTCTGAGGAAAATTTTATGGACAGATGAGTCTCTTTTTACAAGGGAAGGAATTTTTAACGTCCACAACCGGCACTACTGGGCAGCTGAAAACCCACATATGGTTCAAGAAGCATCTTTCCAGCATCGTTTTACAGTGAATGTGTGGGCTGGGATAATAGGGGACCGACTCATTGGGCCACATTTTTTGCCCAGCAGATTGAATGGAGAAAGTTATTTGGATTTTTTACAAAATATTCTACCACAACTTATTCACGACATTCCACTTGATGTTCAGCAAAACATAATATTCCAACACGATGGTGCTCCTCCACATCATTCGGCAGCAGTACGGGAATGGCTGAACCAACGATATTCGACCTGGATAGGTAGAAATGGTGTGATACATTGGCCAGCTAGGTCACCTGACTTAGCTCCAATGGACTTTTATGTGTGGGGCTACATAAAAAGCGAGGTATATGCCAGAGAAGTGACCAGCATTGAGGTCCTAAAGACGAGAATTCTGGAGGCCGGAGCCAAATTGCAACAGCGTCTGACTTTAGCAGTGACCGTAGGGGCTGTGAGAAAGAGAGCAAGAAGCTGCATTCGAAATAATGGAGGACATTTTGAAAATTTAATAAAATAACGGACTCTGGCGGCGCTTTATTGACAGTGATTCTTTTATTTTCAAATTAACAAATTTTTTCTTTGCTTTTTATTCTAATGAAGTGTTTCTTTTATTTAAAATACAGATTTTCATCAAGCGATTATCATAATGTCTTATTTACCAAAGTACCTGATTTGTATGCTAAATGAGAACACCATGTTTTTTTTTTTTTCGGTTTCAAAAGTAAATTTCTCCATGAAATTAAAACAAAATCATTACTTTTAACATATCATTTGAAAGCTTATTAAATTTGCAAGTTTTTGAGAGCTTTGCAGTTTTGTGGATTGTTTTTATGAAAAGCAGTGAGCGCTGAAGTATTATAAGAAATTGTAACTTCCCTAAATTAGGTGAAGATAAAGATATTTTTTAGGTCCCAAGTTTGTAAAATTCAAGGTTAAATTACTCCGATCTTATAGGAAATTTATTGCTAAATCCGAAAATGTGATCAATATTTGAAAAATATTTAAACAAAATGGAGATATTACAGCTTTTATCGTAAAAAACATGCTTTCCTCCAAAAAATCGTTTATTTACCATATATCTGCAACGGATTGGAATAGAAAGGTGAGGTCTGCGGCATTTGGCTACACTTTTGATCTAGTTTCACCCAATTTTTTTTTTTACGCTAAGAGATACTCACCCTGTAGTGATCTATTGTAAGTCTTCGTTTTGTGAAAATTATTGCCGTCGATTTGTTTTGGTTAATTTTGATTTTCCATTTGTTGTAGTAGGTGCTAAGTTTTTTTACATACGGACAATAAACTGTGGGCTATTTACTCTATTGAAATCAATTCTCTGTAACTTTGATGGAAAAAGGGATTTTTTTTTTAGTGATAAATCATTCTATAAATCATTGTATAAATCATTTATCATTTAGTGATAAATCATTTTAGTGATAAATCATATAAGTCATAAGACATTTGAATAAGATATTTCGCATGGAAGCTTTGGATCTTAACATCAAATGACTTTTGTAATTATCAACTAATATATTATTTAGGAGTACTCACTTATTTAAAGTCTTTAAGATACTAAGTACAGATTCTGTGCAGCTTTTATAGCTTGATTCCTTGAGAGAAGTGAGGCTCAGAAAACGTAGGTCATAATCCTTTAATGACATAAAGTTTGTACTTTTGATCTTTGTATAAAGAAACATTTTTCAAACCAAAAAGCGTCTCATATAGCAGACTATTCTTTGCACCATGTTTCCTTATTAATGAAACTTTGTCCATTGATAAAGTTTAGATAAAGTAACGTTATGAATAGTTTTAAAAATATTATTTAAAAAGAGCTACTATAGCCTTTTACATATTTAATATGTATCTCAACCAACACATAGCTTAAGCATATCATGTAATCACACGGACATTTCTATCACTTTCGGGAGCGTTGGAATGAATTTTAAAGTGAGCAAGGGGTTGAGAATTACTAGTGATATGTAAAGTAGATGGAAGATGTAGAGATCAAGAAATACATATTAATGGACACACGTTTAGGTGCTGTAAATATTTTAAATATCAAAACCAGAATAGCGGATTGCAATGGATTGCCGTTTTCCCTAAATAAAATCCTAATGCCTCGGGAAATGTCTCAATCGGGCAAAATGTACAAAACAATGATAAGACCAGTTGTGACATATGAAGTTAATTTTGGGTTTAGACCCGAGAGAATAAGAGAATACTGTGGATTTAGGAAAGAAAGGTCTTTAGAAAGATATTTGGTTCGTTGAATAACTACGAGAATCAGAGAATCAGAGAAACATAAAAACGGAATGGTGGACCAAACATCAATTTTATGATCTAATATTGGGAAGATTTCGGTGGCCATACACCTGTACAGGATGCCGGTCGGCAGATTCCCCAAAAAGATAATGTACAGCAGGTCGGAAGGAAAGATATTGAGATGGATGGACAAGGTCGGGGATAACCTGAGAAGACCGGGAGTGAGAGGTTGGAAAATAGAAAGGGATGGCTAGCGATTCTATGTAATGTCAATTCAGCTGAATATATGTATACTGCGGCTGTAGAATATAATTTTAATAACATATATGTATTTAAGAACAGCATACAAAATAATTTACTGCAAATAATATCACTTTTCTAACATAAAATAGCCTATGTTTAATACATTAAAATCTGTACTAACCAATTTAATCACTTATAATGAGGCGTATAAAAAAAAAAAATTACCGTTTTATCAAATTCCAGAGTTCAAAAGTCTGTAAATATCTTAATGGTATTTATTATTTACTAACACTTAATAATCCCTTTAGAGCATCCTCTAAGCTTGTTTACTAACACTGGACTTCTTAAAAAAAAAAATAAGCCTAAGTTCAGTGATTTATTTCAAAGAAGAAACATGACAGTGTCTTAAGAAATTCTCGTAATTTTAAGACATAACCGGGAAAAAAGATTTAACAGCCGCTGAAGCAACTAGTGAAATTATTAAATATAGAGGGGAAGGTGTCCTTGAAGAGCGCACTGCACGGAGTTAGTTTGAAAAATTTAGAAGTAGAGATACGACGTTGGAAAGGAAGAAGGACTCCGGGCGGCCATTAATGGTTATTGAAGAGGTTCTAAAGGAAGCAGTTGTGTCAAATCCATCCACAAGTACTCGCGAACTTGCCAGGGAGAGTGGTGTGTCGAAAGATACTGTTAGTCGCCATCTTGTCTCCATGTGGAAGTTGAAAAAGACTTGTAGACTGGTCTTTCAAGAACTTACTCCTCAACAGCAGAAAAGTTTACAGAACTTTATGGGTTTGAATTTCTGCCTCATCCACCTTATATTCCAGACCTCGCATCTTCGGATTACTACTTGTTTCGATCCATGGCCCATTTTTTTCCAAGGGAAAAAATTTGATAATTTTGTGAAAGTTGAAAATGCTGTCCAAGAGTTCTTTGACAGCCATCCCAAGGAATGGTATGAGCGTGGCACGAGCAATTGGCTAACAGATGGGTAATGACGGTAGATAACAATGGACTATACTTTGAATATTAATTTCATTTTATATCAAAGAAATAATAATACAAATATTTGTTTAAGAAACGGTAATTTTTTTTTATACGCCTCATTATATCATCACTAACGGAAAATTGTGTATCATCTCTTTATAGTAAAACAAAAATTTATTGTTTTACCATAAACGATTTTTACAGATTGGGTCTATTTTATTATTTAGCTTTAAATCAAATCTAAATTTTCAGAGTATTCTAGTTTTCCTCCTAAAGCCAGAGTCAGCCGTAAGATTGAATAATGGAGATTCTGTAATGAAGCCACAAAGACAACACGGCCGACTGTTATTGCAGCCGAAACCCAGTTAACGAAGCCAAACTGCGCTGATGTCAGTTCCCAGGGGGTGGGGAGTGAGTGAATCCCATAGCCTAATTTATCTTTCACCATCTGAGTTAATATCTATCTATTATTTATGTCAATGTATTTTGTATTATGTATTATTATTAAACGGGACTTGACCACTAAGGATCACGCTACCTTTATTTCCTCGTATTCTTTTCAATTGCCCTCAGCCTCCTCTGTCTCCAGGAATCCTTCATGCGTTCACTGGCCTACTTCTTTTGATCTTCCGTCCACTTTAGTCCGCTTCTTTTAGGCCTTTCTTCAGCTTGAAATCCCTCCACTCTGTATAATGTTTTATTATCATTCTGTTACAAGATACAACCGGAAAAATTTATCCAGCCTGTGTATAGACTTTAGATTCGCTGCCCGATACCTCGAAATCTTTGTTATTGTTGGATCCCCCACAATATTGACAGGGTCTTTTGAATGAGGCTCAAAAAACTAAAATAAAATAAACAAAAGGAAAATAAATAAATAAACTAAGATTTCGAATATTGGAATCTATTTGAGAAAACCGAAACTATACACCAAACATCTATAATATATTTACTATTAAGAAAACAAACATTAACTATTTAAAAATAACGAATTAAAGAACAAATAATTATTGAACTTTTGAATTAAAACTTAACCCTTAAGTCCGCGCGCCTTTTTAATGCAAAAATGGTTTTCAGTATAAAATTAATCTAGTAAATGATGGAAATTACAATACATAATGTTTTTTTTTAATTCTCTGGTAATTATTAAATATTAAATAAACATATATTAATAAAACTTTAATATTTATTTCAAGCTGTGCAATAACAAAATAAAACGGTGAAGATTTTTTCTTATTTCTCTGAAAGAAATTATGTACCTAGGTCAGAAATTATCTATTGTGGTTACACCTCGGGTTTTCCTTTTTATCACGTGTCCTTTACCTGGCTCTCGAACTCTTTCTTCGTTTTGTTGTAGTCCAAAAGAATAACTGGCTTCTTCGATTTATTATCGATTTCATTTCCAAAATGCATGGAAGATAACACAATTGCCGCCTTATTTTCTTAGACGCATGTGAAACAAGGGTATGGTCTCTTTGAAAACCAAAAATAAAAGATCCAATTTCTTTGGATTTTGATGGACAAAATTATGTTGAAAGCTCTCTTGTGTTTTTTTTTTTTTTTTTTTTTTTTTTTTTTTTTATCGTATCTACATTTTATACCGATTCTTGCCCATCAACATCAACATAAAAATAAAAATTAAAAATGTACTTACTGAGTACTGAGTACTGAGTAGGACAAAGAAAAATAGCTATAGTTTATGAAAAGGAACTTTTAATATTATACCAAACCTTGGGTACCTTGAATGAAAATCCGATAGGTTAACCCTCCTCTCTACAGGTAGCTAAATATTAGAAGTGGCGCACTTTGTGGTCAAAGTAACCTATTAATAAAATTATGACAATTATACCCAATTAAATTACTAAAAACAAAACAAAATATAAATAAATATAATAAAAAGATATGATATTATTGGTGAAGAGCTTAGCTGAGGTAGCGGGACGACTATGACTGGTACAGCCGCAACGCGATGGTGATGATCTAGATGTTCTCGATGAGTGAGGAACCTTCGCAAGGTGTTCTATGATGTCTTGAATGCTGCATGTCTTCGAAAGAGGTCGAAGAGCTAGTCGGCCCACGTCTACATTCCAACTATCAACGATGAAAAACACAGCGTCTTAATAATGACGCCAACTAATCGCCATCTTTGCTGCACTCCAAACAACTAATTATCAAGTTGGGCTAACTATCATATGGCCGTTGCTAGGTAACGGCATCCAAAGCCTACAGCCGCAGCAGCGACCTCCTATATCGCTCACCTCACCAATAATATATTAAGTCTAGTAATTCAAATTGAGTTGGATTGAAAATTACTGCAACCAGTATACATAAATAAAAAAAATATTTTATTCTAATGGTGTTACCAGTTTGTTTGTTGTTTGTTGGGGTTTATAGGCATAAAACCCTAGGGTCATCAATGCCTGTATAGTTCTATATATATATATATATATATACGTTTATTTTCACATTAGAATTAGGGTCAGGAAGGGTGACACGAACAGAGAGACTAGCCGCACCCGCTGAGCAGGAACCGCGCCACGGCTTGCTTATTTTTATGAATACCTATTTTCTTCTATTTAATTATATACGAAGCTTATAAGTAGGATGTGGATAAAAACCATTTACATTTCTTCTACTTGGAAAAGTCCAAATCCTCACAAGGTTCGGAGCATAACTAGCCCAAGCAGCCGTGTCGCATCTCCCACCAAGCGGGACCGATCCGCCCCAGCCCCAGGAAGCGCCCCCCTCCGAACTCTAAGAAATAAAATAAATTTCCGAAAGGAAATAAAGAAGGAAATAGAAAATAAATAAAAATATAAATTTAATAATAGTTATGAAAATCAATTAAAGTTTGTTTACCAGTTCATTATCCTTTAAGAAACTTAAGACTGATTTAACTTTAGATTCGTCATTGCCACGAACATCCGAGGTAATTGTTGTAAGGCCTAATTTAGTTAGTTTTGGTAGATAAAAGAAACATTCCTGAAATATGTGGTTAACTGTAAAAGAGCTATTGCAATGGCATTTAGGTGGTGGTTGTTTCATAATTATATGTAAATGGGTTAACTTTGTATGACCTATTCTCAATCTTTTCATGACAACTTCCTCTCTGCGCTTTAGACGACTTGTGACCAATGGCTTCACCGACTTTTTTATTGTTTTCAACTTGTTTGGTGGGCTTTCGTTCCACGTACATTGCCAATTTTCAATTATTTTAATTTTGAGGGGATGGCTCATTTCCTGGGGTGTTAGAATAGCAATGCCACAACCTGGGAGTGTAAGTGCTTGTTTCGCTGCTGTGTCTGCAAGTTCGTTGCGAATAATTCCAATGTGACTTGGTACCCAAATAAAGTCGACTAACTTTCCCATATTTTGCAGTATACTGAGGAAGTAGATTCATTAATGGTACCTGGCCTCCAAACTTCATAAATATTCCGAGCCGTTTGCGCAGCACTTCGACCGAGATTGAACTCATACAAATAAATTTGCCGGAAATCGCTCCAAGATGTCATTTTGTCTGGAGGCACTGAATGGACTGAATTAAATGTAAAAAAAAAAGAAGGATTATATAGGAAAGTAAGCGAGATAAATAGGCTTTAAAATGATTTGTATAACTAAGCATTGTGGATTAGTTTTGTTTACACAATTGGAATTAATAATAAAACGGAAATAAAATCCTGCATTATTTTCGCATCAACCTAATAATATAAAGCTGACGTTATTTTTCGTTTCAAACAAAACCAACAGAGCTAAAGCGTCTCCGAACACCTGAAAATTCATTTATTTATTTTTATAAAATAATGCTTTTGCCAAAGTAGAAAAAGCAAATCGCCGTTTACTAAATTCTATAGTTTTTTTTTTTTTTTTATTTAGCGAGTTTCAGTTGTTACCTCCGAGGTGTTGTAAATAGTAATAAAATAAATAGAGTTGAATAAAAACAATGTTTATTAATTGTTTAGTGAAACGCTATGTAACAAATTATGCATATATTAAAAAAAATAAAAAAGTTGATTTGTCTCTCTGTATTTTATCCGGTCCTTGTACCTCGGTTGCTTCAACTGTGAACAACCCAACAGGAGGAATAGCGGACTCGACAATCGGGCCACTGTATCAGAATTCGATGGATAATGAATGCATGTAGTACTAAAAATATAAACTAACAAACAATTAGTACTAAACAAGCAGTTTCATTTTTATATACTTTATTGATATTTTTTTTTTTTTTTTCCTCCTTTATTGATATTCACAACTGTACAAAATAATATACCTTAAGTAAATGCGTTGATAGTGAATACAAAGGCATGTAAATAACTTGAGCAGTTTCTTGTAGTTTTAGTCTTGTATGTGGATTCCAAGTAAGACGTTTGTCCTACGAGTCCTAGGTAGCGGATCTGTTCAACAGGGATTAGTGGAATATCATTAAAGGATACTGTAGAACAAGATGTCGTAGGTTTACAACGAATGTATATACTTAAACCTTATCGGTGTCAATCTTGAATCCACTGAAGATTGTATTTATCATAACAGTAAAACCGTCTTATTAAGTAAAATTTTGTATAGCTTTTAACCACTCTTTCAATAGTTCAACTTCTGTAACTTCACCTTGCCTTGGCGAATTGAGTATGAATGCTCTTACTCGGTCATTTTTTATTGGAGTAAGATGTTTTCCGCCAAACTTTAAAATGTTACTTTTTAGAAAAGCCTCGAGAACGAGTTCATATAATTAAAAAAACTTTTGTATTTCACCTTCTTAATACAGAAATTTTACTAATTAAACTTTATATATCTCAGCTATTAAATTTATATGTTATTTTAGTTCTAGAATAACTAGAAAAGTTGTAAACTGAAACTGTTTTCAGTGAAATGGGGTCGTTTATAGACTGCTTCTAAAGGTCGTTTGGGAGTCACTTCGAAGTAACTCTCAAGTACTTTAGCGTTAATGGCTAATAAGGTGTGCCATCACAATATACACATATTCGATATTATATAAAATAATTGACTACTTACTAAAATGTTATAAAGTTATAGTTTGTAGTAAATTTTCACCCACACTGATATAATCTTATGCCTGGTAAATATGAGCATTTATTTCACTTAAAGAAAAGTAATTAACTCAGTAATGGTCGCTTTTTTTTTATTAAAAACTTCAGTAGAACCTCACTTATACGACTTCTACTAGTTCGGCTCTCCGGGTATTCCGACAATAGAAGAACAATATTTTCGTTGGATCCATATCAGTCCAGTAAAATAGTACATTTTGGTATGCAAAAGGTCAATTATTATTGAATTTTTAAACAAAATTTTAGTGTTGTATATTTGTACAAAAATCTAAGTTTTGGATCTTTAACCGCTACCGCTCGCTAATTGTTAGCGTCAAATCGTCAAATATTTCTACATTTTCCGAAAATACCATCTGCACGGTTGGTTCTAAAGAATAGCGTTGTATATACAAATTAGAACAGACTAATTTTAATAAAATATGATCAAAAAATAAAATCTGTAGCTTAAACGGGGACTAAGCTTACAAATTTTGAAATTCTCTCAAAAAGAGGCAGGAATTGTTTATTTTATGGTATTTCTCTATACATTCTTAGTAATGACATTGCTTATTAAAGCCCAATGCTTCTATAAGTATATAGCTGGCTCAAACATTTCTTTGGAAATATATTATTGATTGTTGTAACGTAATTTTCTATTTCCTTTATTTTTTTAATTGTTAACATATAATTTTTTAATACAATTATAATACTTTTTTAACTTTGAAAAATATATTCTTCATTGAAATATCCGATTTATCAAATGATTTAGCATTCCGCTCTCTCTTTGTCCTTAGGGGTAGGAATAGTGAGGTTCTACAGTAGTACCATTGCAAGGTTCACCAAATTGCAAGCATTTTAAATGTCGCATCAAAAGATACATATACACCAACAACTAAGTCAATTACGTGTTAGATTGTACAAGTTACAAAAGTGATAATTATTGCATTAGAGAAGTAAAGATTTACTTCAATCTACTAATAGATTAATTGATTCATTGTATATTGTAATGAATTAAAAAAAACATTTAAGAATACTATAATGTGTTCAATAAACACATTTTTCTTCACCTTTCTTTTGTTGTTGTTTGGGTGGTTCCTTAACGATGCGCAATTTTCCTGTTAAAAAATTCTACAATTTTGTGTTTATTTTTTTTTTTTTTTTAATTTACATTACAACCAAGCTCTTTACGAGCTTAACAGCAATTTTTTTTCTAATAATAATAAAAATGCAGTACTAAAATATATATATACATACAATAGTGTTTTATTTTACAAAATTAAACAGCTTCAAATGTCAATACTTTTAAACGTGAAACACAAGAGCCTATATTAGTTCATGGGGCTTCTTCTCTTTAGCCTCCTCACCAGTGCATTGGAGTCCAGGAGATGGGCGGTCTCGACGTTGACGTGGACTTGCAGGCGATCCTGATGCAACCGGGCGTATTTTCGGATTACCTCTTCAACGGTTGGCACCCGAAGATTTCTGTGGAGATCATCATTCCTAATGTACCAAGGTGCATTTACGATGTCCCTTAAAACCTTATTTTGGAACCTTTGAACTATTTTCCTGTTGGAGTTCCTCGTGCGTCCCCACAGCTGGAATCCAGTTGTCCAGATTGGTCAGGACTTGATTGTATATTAATATTTTATTGTTTACAGACAGTTTGGATTGCCTACCCAGGAGTCAATGTAACTTTTGATAACTTAAATTGAATTGTATTATTTTTTTTTTAACGTGTTCTTTCCATCGGAATTTTGCTTCCAGTGTTACCCCGAGATATTTAGCCTGATTTGAATATAATATAGATTTGAATCACTTTATTATTAATGGTTATGGGTTGATAGTTGATTTTTTTGTTAGTAAAATCAGCATATACAGATTTTGTTTCATTTTTCATTTTGAGGTCCATCTTTGTATATTGGCTATTGTTGTGTATAATTTTCTTGTGGTTTCCTGATTGTCATTTCCGATAGAAAGAACAGCTTTGTCATTGAAGGTGACCATGACGCCTTCTTCAACTTCTGGGACATCGGCGGTATAGAGCAGAAAGAGTATGGGTCCTAGTACATTACTCTGCGGAACAACGGCACTTATTTGTGGTTAAATAAATTTTTAACTATTTTGTTCTGCAGCTGTTCCTGATATCTTCCAGGTGTATAGCAATGCATGAATTCGATCTTCCTCTCTAAAATTCAAATAAAAAAAAATTACTGCATGACAATGACATCTTCATATTTTGAAAGTCACACAATGATGACACAAAATGATGTATTGGTCATATATGACAATATTTTGCAAGTCAGGATTTAAGTTTATTTTGTTTTGTTATTTTTTTTTTTTTTCAAATAAGGCATGTAATAAAATTTGACCATACCATATTATGGTGTAAAAGCCATCAGAGGGGAGCATTTACGATTACAAAGGTGATAATATATGTTTAAAATGAACTTATCATTGTAATGTTTCTGTGTCACCGTTTTTTACTACTTAAAAGCAATTACAATCGAATTTGAAGAGATTTTTCTCAAAGACATTCCCAAATTTTTATTGAAATTTAAAATAGGTATAATTTTCTAGACTAGAATAGCCGCACTACAAATCCTACTTTCCACGATAAAATTACTTTTATTTTTGCTATGAAAATAACACAAAACTCTACAGACAAAAAAAAATACATTCTAATTCTCACTAATAATTAAATTTAAAAAAATAAATAAGCACTGTTAAACACTCCTGCTTTTTGCTTATTTAATCACTTAAAAGTAGGAAAATAGACTTGAAATACGAAACTTGGGTCCATTTTCACGTCACGAAAATGACAATCGAGCTATATATGAATGAGGAAAAAATATACAAGCAACATTTTTTTTTCCCCTTAAACCTTTATGGCTAACAAATGTTGATTCATTCTTCATTATGATGATTATGCTTCCTTTACTGCACCGCGGTGAATTTTAAGAGGGTTATGAAGAGAGCAGTGGTTTGGAGAAAATAGTATTACGGATCACTATCTAGTGATGGGGCTCACTAGGGTTTTTGGGCAAAGGGGAATTAAAACTTTTAACTTAGGTCAAACTAAGTTGGTTGACATGTTTTTGCCATCTTTGTGGTTTTCCTGTCGGAGTCAGTGTGTTTAATAAGGGGTTTGTCAAGTGTTGAAGGCTGTCAAAAAATTTAACGTGTCTCCGTGAAATAAAGTCTGTCACCTTTGGTAAGTCAAGGTTGTATGCAGTACATCAGTTTTTGTCCTCTGTAATGTTGTACCCTGCACTATCCTTCTCAGTACTCCGTTCTGAAACTGTTGGAGTCTCTTTGCTGTTGTGTGCGAGATATTTGTCAGCATTGGAGCTCCGTAAAAGAGAGCAGGTCTCAGAACAGATTCGTATATCACTAATTTTAGGCGGAGTGATAGGTTCCGTGACATCAATAGGTGATTTAGTCTGTAAGACTTTGTCCTCAATGTCTTCAGCTTACGATGGCAGTGGCCTGATAGTGTGAGGTGTCGATCAAATGTGATGCCTCAGTACACTATACTGCCCGCTGGCCTTTTCGTATTTCTTGCTACTGTATAGGTTTTAAGGAGTGAGCGTTTATTTTTCTGGAAAGAAAAAATGATACAGTCGGTCTTCTTGGGATTAACTGTAATATTCAATCATTCCAATTTCTCTGTAATTTGATCACACACTGCCTTCGCCTGTCGTAGAGCCCTCGTGGCGTTTAACCCTCCAGGAGTCGCAACCCAAGGACTCACACCAATAGTCGCAACGATCTGACAGATCACCTCTTGAAATTCAATCGTTTTACTAATGATTTCATCACTTTATTTGATTTTCAATGTAATGCACATAATAATACACGTTAATATAATTAGTAATAAAAATATTATTTATCTATTACAACAACTTTTAACTATTTTTCTGTTGTCACAACTTTTTAACTATTACTTACTTCACTAATTTTATTTAGACAGCTGTGACAGGAAATGTTTTAATTTTCTAAACATAAATACATTTTACATTGTTCACAAAAGTATTCAGTCAGCCTTTGTTATTCACATAATTTACAACGTCGTCTTATAGAGGCGTGTACATCATGCTTCAGCTGGAGCATCTTCTTTTCTATAATATATGAAAAGATTTATATTACCTATAAATGAATTATTGGTAATGCATTCCTCATTACTTGATACATCATCTTTTTGTTCGGTATCTGAATGCTCAATTCATTCTTCAACAACGTCTGTTTCACTTTCAGAATCTTTCTCAATTTCACCAAAATTTTCTACATCACTTTTATTCTCCGTATTACATAGAATGATTTTACGGATCATTTAAATATCGTCTGGGTTTTCTAAATCGAACGTGCAGTTTCGATTTATAGTGTAATAATGATAGAATCAAATCTGTCGCGTCAGCAGACGAAATGAGCCTAACAGATCTTGTCCCGGTAACAGCGGAATAGAAACTAAAAAACTAAAAATCTGGAGAGAATATTGAGGATTTAACGACACTAATGCATTCGAGGAATGTTAGTTGAAAGGTACAAGTTGCTTATTGCATTATAAAAATCCTACCCGGAATACTGCGCAAAAAATACCTTGGGTGATCTCTCAGATCGGCGACTACTGGAGGGTTAATGAGCTACTATAGATAGCTATATTATCGGCGTAAGCTGCCACAGTCGCTTTTTTGTATCCCGCTCCAACAGTTTCAGCCGTATACACTGAAAATAGTACAGGGGAAAGCACAGACCCTTGAGGGACCCCACATGTAAGTGAAAAATCTTCGGATAATACCTCGCCTACTCACACCCTAATTATTCGTTGTACAAGCAACTTTAGTTTTGATATTGGTTCAAATAGGACAGGACTCAATTATAATACGAGTATAAAATGATAATGTAAACTGTGAGTTCATTATAGATGTCACTCTTTATAATATTTATCATATCAAATTGCCGCTTGTTTAGAAATCCTTATAATCTAAATATATTTATTATCACAAAAATATAATACTGTTGTGTTAGAAACTTTTTTTAGCCATCTATGTCAGCAATGAAAAAAATATCCCCTCTTCGCATTCAGAAAGGATAAAAACGTTGCTATGGTGTAATTAGTTAAAACTTATTGCAGCTGAGTTTAAGTACACGGTTACAAGGAATAATTGGCGGTAAACCGCGCATTTTCTGGCTAATGAGCAATTTAATTAAATGCCACAACGTTGAGTAATTATTTTAATTTGAACTTCCTTGTTACGTTAATAGTAATTATTTTTAATATTACTTCTTACTCACAAGGGGACGTTTAAAGTTGTAACTCACGTATTTGAATGCCGATTTTGTGTGTGAATAGTAGGGACCTATATAATAGTGCAAAACTAGAGTTATAGCCGCCAATGAGCATTAGGAGCCGAGAAAAAAAAAAAAAATGAAAATCTCGGTTTTTTTTCTCAGCTCTTAGACAAGATAGAGAAATGATTCTTTCACGTTTAATTGCAGTCATGCTATTTGATATAAAAATACTTTTGTTATGCTCAAGACACAACCCGGCTTTAGGGTGCTCAAGAACTCGAAAAAAATGACAAAATTCCAAGGAAATCCGCTGTAAATCAGAGGAAATTTTTTTACATAAACAACTAACCTCAAATTTCGATTTAACGTACCATAAAACCCTCATATGTGAATTTTATCAAATTCAAAAAATATTGATTTTTTACCCCTTTCGAGGAGGTTAAAATTTTGAAGTTGAGATTTCATCAACAATTTCTACCGGCCATAACAACTTCTGCGTTTAACCCATTTCAATAGTAATAGCATCACTAGAATCAGCATACATTCTGTTTTATATCCATGCATATAACATTGGAATTACTCTAGATTTTAGTGACAGAAACTGATGTGAATGAAAAAATCCGTGGTCAGCTATAACTTGAGATATCTCAATAAGAGAAAATTCTGCGACCTCCGGATTTGAGCTAAACTATGCAGTTTTACGGCTTTTAGATGACCTTAAAATTTAGTTTTAATCGGTGGCGAAATGTGTGAGATAGCGCAAATTATTTACATGTTTTCAGAGATTCACAGCATCTCACCCATCATACAAAAATCATACCAAATTTTTAAGGTAAAAAATTATTTTTGATTTCGACAAAATTTAGTTTCTGCATGTTTTATGAGATGAGGAATCTGAAAATAATATCAATTTTTAGTTTAAAAATTTTCCTCGCCCATATTATTATTTCAAATTGCATTGAAACCCTAAGATTGATGAATAATCTGAAATTAATCTCAGGTTTGAAATTTATTGTGTAAAAATTAAAGTAATAATAAAAATATCTTTTTAAAACATCTTATTTGTATAATATAGGTGAGGATAATTTTTAAACTAAAAAATATGAAGAAACTAAATTTTGTCGAAATCAAAAAAAAAAATTTTTTTTAACTTTAAAATTTCGTATAATATTAGAAGGCAAGACGCTGTCAACTTCTGAAAAAAATTAAATGATTTGCGCTGCTCTCAATTTCAGAAAAAAAGTAAATAGTTTGCACTATCTCACACATTTCGCCGCCGATTAAAATATAACATAAATATAAATATACAATGCGACAAATGTTATACAATAAAAAATGTTCTTTATTAGATTTATGATAGGAAAATGTCAGATTTATGTTATATTTCACAGTTCGAGCTGAAGGTACCTATCCATAAATTAAGCCACTTTATGTTTTATAACGTGTTTTCTTTTTTAATATTAGCCTTATCTTTCTGTTTTTTAATAGACTTCTTTGTATTGGTTTACTTTTCAACGCAATTGATCGCTAAACTTGAGTTTGTATAACCATAAGTATGTATTGAAATGGTTTTATTTGTCTAAATAATGTAGATATTTCCGGTATATAATTTCATATTTTTCCAATGTATTTGCATATATATGCGCATATAATTCACAGCCCTATAGATAACAATAAAGTATCAGTATATATTTTTGTTTTTCGTGAAAAGGCAGTGAACAAAGTATATTTAAAACGTCGCTGCTTTGCCCACTCTCATAGGTAAAGAACTTAGATAATTTTAACTAATAATTTCATTTTTTTTATTATCTATAAATATCTTGTATTGAAGTATGCAATTGAGCATTGTTTCTTGTTTGTTTTTTTCGTTTAACGTCACTTTATGCTGCTATGGCTAATCGGACGATGCTACGGTGGGAGTCCTTAATTTTGCATATCCAGGTATAATTAGGATAGGGACCTCTAACGATTACCTGGCATTGCACAGGCTCGGGACCCCCATTTTACGTCCCTTCCGAAGGACGGTATAGCTGAGGATTTTTTGCTCCTTTTAAAAAATCCCAAAGTCATCTGCCGAGCTATGAAGCCGCGATCATAGGTTTAGTAGAACATTGTTTCTTTAATGGCATTATCATACAAACAATTATTATGCGCTAACCTATTTTAAATTGTACTGATTAGGATTTTGAAGATTATGTAAAAGCATTAATAGACATCCAATTTTAAATTTTAATCAATGAATTGGTAATGGGCTGCATTATCAGTGCTTACAACTAAGGGCCCATGACTTGAATTTTAACTCACAATAAAAATTATCAAAATTTTGATTCGGGTAATTAATTTTATTCGGCAGAAATAATTTTTATGATTTTATCGGGTTTTACTTGTTCTAAACCTTCCGTGCAAGGTTCTGCAAATTAATGCAAAAGTTAAAATTTGGAACAGATGGGATCAGTAGCTTTAGTATTGCCTACTCTATGTATATTGCTGGCCACATATCGGTCGATTTTCAAATTACGCTGGGATCCACATATTGCACCATAAATTTATCTCTTTTCAATAAAAATTTAATCGAGAATAAGTTTTTTATTTTTTTCAATTATTGATATTTACAACTGTACAAAGTAATATACAACAAGTAAATGTGTTGACAGTGAATACAATAGCATGTAAATAACTTGTGAAGAACAACTCACTAGTAGCACTTCAATAAAATCTACCGTAAAAGGTCTCTAGGCCATCTTCTTTTCAGACGCCTCGGAGGATTATCAGGGATGGAGGAGGAAGCAAGTAGGGAGACTAGTGGATTGGAGAGGTTATGGAGCTTACTATGGAAGGATAGGTAGGTATCTGGTTTGGGCTAAATCAGAAACATATGGAACATTAAGATCTTTATGGATAAGTTTATTGGTGACAAAGTAAGGAGCATTGAGGATTTTTTGAAGGAATTTGGATTGCAAAGATTGGATGGTTTAGTGGAACCCCAAAGCTCAACTCCGTTCGTCCAAATAGGTCTAATCACTGTCATGTAAATGAGTTTTTTGTAATTAATTGGGAGCATTGAACGTTTGTCTAGTAAATGTTAAAGTAGTCTGTAAATTGAGAATAAGTAAATTTTACTTTCAATTTAAAGCTCTAGATAATATTCTCGCTGGCGCTTACCACCTGTCGGTTAATTTTCAAACTTCGCAATTATCCATAAATTATGTTGTCTTTTTTTAAATAACAAAATAATCAAAATTTTTAATATTTTAGTATGGCTTATTCATCCTGGAACTATAAAGATGGTATGGTTAAAATTTGGTAGAGATTGGTTGAGTAGTTTTCGTGTTTTTTTTATTGAGAAAGTATTACAATCTGCCTCAATGTGGGCAATAAGTAACATTGATGACTAAATGGATATGTACAATAAGAAATAAATACAAAGAATAAATAAAAAAAATAAAATAAAATAATAAGAAGAAAATAAAAATAAAAATAAACAAAGTACCTCAAACTATACAATACATAAAGCTAAAAAAAAAATAAAAAAAAATAATCTATGAAATAAGTAACAAGACATAAGATAAAAACAATGATAAAAGTAAAAATAAAATAAAAAATAAATTAAATCGTAAAAATAAATACGTACTTTATTTACACTATATATAGGCCCCAAGAAATCCCAGCGCTTCTCTCTCAGCTGCGTCACTAGTATAAAATAACAACAGTGGAGGCAGTGTAAACTTTTCGTGATAAGTGATCACAAACGAAAAATGGTCTGTCCTTTTAAATAATAGTATTGATAAAGTATACAGCCTGTCTGATTAAAATGGTGATATAAATGATAAAAAGAACAATAAACCAGTTAATTATTACACTCTTATAATAATAAATGAATTTAAATTGGTTTGATTTTATAACTTTTAAATAGATTTTTTTTCCTTTGAAAGAAGAAACAGCTCTGGCCGTGGAGTTGAAGGGAAGGATAATATCAAGATATCTGGCTCGGAAGGTCTCACAGCTACCAAGATTATCTTCAGCATTAGATGACAGAGCTGTTTCCAATGCCTTCGCTTAGTAGGTTAAGATGATCTGTAATCGAATCTTCTGAATCGATTCTGTTATACAATGAGGGAAGGAAGCGGAAAAAAGAATTTAATAGCTGCCATTAAAAAAGAAAGAAACAGTTATTCCACAGATAACCCAAGTTATTAACTGATTATATATCCCGTATATTAATAGGTTTCCTTTTTTTTTTTTTTTTTTTTTTTTTTGTTAAAGTTTTTATTGAGTTAATATTACGATTTTCCAATTATAAGTATTATAAAAAAATATGGATATAATGAATAAAATGCAATCATACTACTTATACAACATATTCACTCAGCCTAGGAATCCCCTAACCAAGTCTGTCCCTCCACTGTCGGAGGGATAAACCTGCCTCAAATGGATTCCAAAGATCTCTCAGCGGCGTCACTGATACTTGTACTGAATATACACATACTTGTACTCATACTAGTAATACTAATACCACCAGAGCAGTTTTGCCTTTATGGCTTTATTTTTAAGTAATCGATGAATAGAGAAAAATTATATAAAATATAAATCATTGAAAACGAAATTAACACATATTTTGTTAGATTAAAAATATACAAAAGCATGAAAACAAAACAAAAATTGTAAAATAACATTTCCGATATTTAACTATAAATAAATTCATGACAGAATAGTAATCTTTTTCTCTTTTCTTTTTTCTAACCGGCTAAGTGTTCCGTCTATTGCAATGAAGAATATTCCTTTGTGAATCGGGGGTTGGTACTCCAATCTTAAACTCTTCCTTATGAAAAGCGAGTCAAGTTTACTAAGCCCCACAATATTTCACAGTTTAAATTTTTCGTCCCTTTTAAAAACCGACTTATTTTATAGCAATAAAGATAATGAAAAAGGCACTATGCATTGGGGGAAGGTAAGATGGCTTAACTTTAACAAAGATAGCTGCGGTGTTCTCTACTACTAGTCGACTCTTGATATAAATGTTCATTTTAAAACTGTAAGTTTTTTGAAAAAGTGCAGGTTACAAAAATTATATCCACCAATCAGATATGTTGAATCACTTCCGATAGCGGCAGAAAAGAAGAAAGATCTGTTAGACCTTCTTCCCTACACAAGTCCAACATTTAGACGATTCTATGAAAAGCTGAAATCTACATCTAAGCAGGATCTGTACCCAGATTTAGTTGATGAAAAAGACGAATGAAAGAAAATTATAAGTGATTTTTTTTTTTCTTTCAGTGTTTTAAATATTACGAATAAAATAATTATTTTTGTTTTGTTTTTTTTATGTGTATGTTATTTTATTTTCTATTATTGTTTTATGTATAAAAAAATTCAAAAATAAAATTTTCAAAAAGTAAAAATATTATTTAATGTACAACTAATTATTCTCAACTCTGAAAATTAGTTAAGTACTTGGCTTTCAAGGGTAAATCACTTAGCCCATTTTACACAAAATCGATACGGGGTAAGAGTTCGATTTTTTTTTGGAACGATTAGTATTAAATCTTAGAATATTGGCTAGAATTGAAACATACCTTACCAACATAAATAGAAATGAACTATCAAGAGTTTAAGCACCATAAATTTTAATTTTTTTAACTGGACGATTTTGGAAAAAATCTCAAACATTCAATAAAGTTTTCCTAAAATCGCAATTTTCGCACTTGCCCACTATGCACAGGTGCCACAGAAATGAACTGAAATATAAAAGCTCAATTACCTTTGTTTTCACCGTCTTTATATGTATGCTGCTCTATGAACTGCGACCATTCAAAATTAATATGACCTTATCTAAAATTAGGGGTTGCGCATCATGATATGGAGAAAAAAAATTAGCGTGTAAGACCAAGTATAATGATGTATTTAATATATTTATTTTTAAAAATATATCAGATAGTAAATTATAATTTTTTTTGAGTAGTTGCTAACTAAAACACTTATAAAACTCCCACTTCTTGGAGTGGTGGTGAAGATTGATGGGTTCTTCGGAAGGCTGGGTATAGGTTTTCCTCCCGAGGGCCCCCGCCGGGACACTAATTGGATCTCGAAGGTATCCTGATGAAGGGAAGGCCAAGGAGGTAACGACGCAGGACACACGAAACTTACCCTTCATCCGTCTTCTTCGCCTCACTGACACTAGCAGAAAAAAAATGAGTAAAAAAGTCTTCTAGTGATAAACTTTCCGTCATATTCAATTAATGTTATTTCAAGTACAGATTAATTAAACATTATATATGGAATAATTTAATAAATAATAGAAATATAGTAAACTGTTAAGATGAATGGAGATGAAAATAATCATGGGTGCAGTCAAAGAGAACCACCACGTCTAGTAGAAATACTTTAATTACGTGCTAAGGTTTCTACCTGCCTTACAGCAATTTTCCTCTATTTTCATAAATATTTAAATTTACTTTATTAATTGAAGCCATAGTTGGAAGAAGGTGTTAACACACATTTATTAAAATGTTCTAGAGAAATAATTTCGGGTTACAGTTTGGTTAATCTTCCACCGGTCGTGCCTATTTCCGTAACAAAGTACAACATCCTGTTTTTTCTCCATTCTTGTTCGATTATTATATTAAATCTAATAAATAAAACATTTTGACCAATATACACTTAAAATAGAATGTATTTACAGTATATTACCCGTCAGAAAAATATTTTTAAGTAACTTAATATATGTTTATATTTGAAAATAATAAAAAATAAATCTATAACTAGATACATTTTTATTTACAATATTACAGTCAACTATAATTATTTGAATGTCTGAAATTGTTCTGTTATGAGCAGTTATTACATACAATTTTTGACGGATGATTTTTACAAATAAAATGTAGAAATCCACAGGCCCTTTCCCATTTGCTTCATCTCCATCCATTTTTACTGTAATATAAGGGACCGTTTTCTGCTAGGAAAATATTTAGTTCTCAGTGTTGCACAAAGTACTTCTTTTTCTCTGCAATCTGCTGGATTTGACATAATGTAAGTGGAATTCCTTTGCATTTTTACTTTTTTTTATTTAAGTAGATGAAGTATTAATTATTCGGAATGTTCTCATGAATTATTTATAGTTTATTAAACTAAAAAAATATACGATATTCCTCAGATTTCTTTGAAGCTATACAAGGGAAAAGAACCGGACAACGAAATCAAAATTAGGATTTGAGTAAAGATTAAATAGAAAATGTTCTATACCTAGAGATATCTGAATATATATCCATCGTGGAAAAGGGAAGGGTCCCCGTAGATTTTTTTTTTTTTTTTTTTTTTTTTTTTTTTTAATTAATTTTTGGGGTATAGGATTTCCCCTCAGACTTATCAGATTTTCCGTTCCTTTCGAAAATGAATTTAAAATAGGACTATTAGACAAATTTAAATTGGGGCTATTCTATAGCCCCCTTTTTAATTGGTTTCCAATAAGAACGGAAAGTCCAATGATTTATAAGGGAAATCCCATGGTAAACCCAAAACATTTAACTTACCTTCTCCCTTTCCCTTTACAGAATGTATATATTTCAGATATCTGTTAGATCACCTCAGGTGGGTAACAATATTTAATTTCTCGTTGTGCATTTTTGTAAAATTTAGTATATATAATTCATGTACCATAGTGCTGATATTTTGAAAAAAACATTGTATGTTTTAGAACTGAAGATGAATGTTTAACATTAGAAACTATTTTTCTAATAAATTGATTCCAATAGAAGTGGCAATTTATACATCAATCTTAATTGTATTGATCCTTCTACACCAATATGCGTACCTAAAGTGATAACTGCACTTGAGAAAACGCGAATCAACAAAAATAATTTTTGAATAACAGAGTTATCATCAACGACTTCAATTGACAACTAATATTTTTATTAAAAGTTAAAGTAGACAGGTAGATTATTTATGGGCTCTCACAACCTAAAATCAACTGTGTTCAGTTTGCGATATGTTTTATAATTATATACTTTGAATGTTTTGGTATGGATAAATCTTTTGGTGGACAGTGTATACAATTTTGCTGCAACGTTTTATTAACTCTCGAAAATATAATATCTTGACACATCCTTCCTTGACGTTGCTCAAATCGAAATTTTCCTATTATAAATTTGGTTGAAAATATTTTTGTTATATAAAATGTTTCGCTAGGACCTACCGTTTAGGAGCTAAATTGGTTTGAATGAATAAAGACAGGTTTTGGGGTTTTTTTGATACTCTCTAGCTCACTTGGTGTTCCTAATGTTATACTATATGTCAATATCACTCTAATATTTTAAGGATTTGATGGTTTCACCTCTGGCTTAAAAGGATTAATAAACTGTTCCTGTCATTGGCCAGCACACCGTAACTAATATATATATATATATAGCTAAATAAAAGGTTCACGGGGCTGAGTTTTTAAAAAGAGGATTTTATTGAAGTACATACATTATACAAGAAAAAGCACAAACTTAAAGCCTATTACAAAACTTCGTGGAACAAACTGACATCATAACGGGTAGAGGCAGAGTGTCCCCGAGGAAGGTGGGGGTGCCCCTTTTATACAATTATCTAGGAGAGGGGATAGTGTACATTTATTTATTATTCCTTAATACCATTGGGTTTCTATAACTTCTCCCCCCCCAAGTTCCGAGGTCTCCGATGGAACAAATATCTTAGTGTAAATAGGTAAGATTCTATACAATAAAAATAAAAGGTTTGGACCTTATACATTTCTCAATACCTTTTACACTAAGTCATAACATTGCAATAGATAATATTCTATAAACAAAAGGGATTGGACCTTATAATTTAAGTTTATACAAAAATAAAAGGATTATAACTTGTGTACTAAGTTTAGGATTTGTACTATAGTTTTAAATAAAAAGATTAAACTCTGTACTGAAATACAACTATCAGCTTCCTATAAACAAAAGGATTAGACTTTGAACTTCCTGTTTATGAAGTCAGGATCTGTACACTTGCAAAATAAAAGGATTAAACCTTGCCCATCTCTTAATATTAACAATAAGCTTAAACTATAAAATGTTTATACATTACAAAATTCCTTACATGCTAAAGTACAATTTTCCTTATAACTAAAAGATAACAGGATATTTCTTAGTACTAAACAATTCATATCTATACATTATTTAAACAAAAGGACAAATAAAATAAGAGTCTTTGAATTAGTTTCCTCTATTGCAAATAATACTTTTAGCTTCAAAATTACTCAATTAAAATAATAATATTTTAAATCAAAATAATAATTCAAACACTCCTTTACAATAATTACAATTAATAATAATTTCAAAATAAAATACACACTTTTCAATGATCAATCAAAATAATATTTCAAGACAAAATAATAGTATCCTTTATGATAGTGATTTCAAGATATTAATTACAAAATAAATCGGACAGAATATTACTGTGAAATAAAATAATAATTTGAATGATCTTTTACATTATTAACATTGAATATAATATTTTACAACAAAATACAAAAGTCCGACTTTATTAAAATAACTACAGCATTGTCAATTTAATACAGATAATTCCTTCAATATAACATAAATATTACTCCTAATACCATTGCATTTATTATATTTAAAATAAAAGATTTTTAAAACATTTTTATATTGTTTAAATAAAATTAAATAGTTTTAATCAGAACCACTGTCTGAATCGTAATTATCTGAGACATCCGAAATATTCACGCGAATGGATTCATTATCGTCGTCCGAAATAGATTGTTTCTTTTTCCGTTTTTTCCTATTGGGCCTTTTAATATTGTCGATATGAGTTTTAATTGGTCTTTTGTCTTTTACTACTACATTTACTTTTTTAAATTTGTCTCTACTTTTTATTTTCGCTTGGGTATTTTTCAAATATTCTGTATCCCCTAATTGTTTCTGAATATCTAAAGGGTCTTCTCTATTTTTATTTAATTTTTCTGTCCTTGTCTCTTTTTCGTCATTTATTTTAGATCTAATTAGTTTATGTAATAATTGTTGGTCCTTATGATATTTTAATACATATTGTTCCGTCAGGTCGGTGTTTTCGTCTGACTCTAATCTGGAGGTTCCGAAAGTAATTTCATTGGGCGTTAATTTTAATTTATTATTTAAGGTATTATTGTACGCTATTACCGCTAATCTTAATTTCTGCTGCATAGAACATTTATCTTTTTCTTTTCCTATTATTCTCAATAATTCGTTTAGGGTAGAGTGGACTCTGTTCAATAATCCCAAAGAGTTTGAGTGGCTGGCTGAAGTATAATGTAAGATAATATTATTTTCTTCACAAAACTGTTTTACTAAATTATTTTTCATTTCCGTCCCTTGGTCTAATGATATTTGTAGAGGTGTGGGAAAGTATGTCATATAGTTAGTCAGTGCGTTACAAATATTAATTGCGTTCTTTGATTGTAGGGTTTGAGCAAATAAATGTTTCGAAAATGTGTCTACTGCTGTGAAAATTATTGCGTTGTTAAAATTAAAAATGTCAATCATTAATTCCTGAAACGGTCTTTCTGGTGTAGGTGTAATTTGAAATTTGGTCTTTATAGGTTTTCGGTCATATTTCGTAACTTTACAAGTTTCGCATTTATTAATATACTCGGCTATTTTATTTTGCATCCCTGGAAAATAATATTCTTTTTTAAGTTTTTCGAATGTTTCGTTTATACCCCTATGCTTTGTTTTGCCTAAATGATAATTATCTATAATTTCTATTTGTTCATTCGGGTTTTCGACGTCATTTACAATTTGTTTTATATTTTTTCAATTTAACCGATGGATATTCCGTTTCTATTATTTGCTGTATTGTTCTAAAATAATCGTCATATAAATTTTCGGTTATTTCGTTAGGTGATTTACAAATTATCCCGTATGTTTTATTAGGTTCGAGTATTTGTTCTAATAATGAAGCGATATCTGATTTAGCATAAATGTTTAATTCGTATCGGCGTTTCCCAAATGGTTTAGTGAAATTAATTTTTGTATTTCCCCTTTTTATAATTATTTGATTTTTTTCTATGTTTATACATTTTTCGGGCTCACAAATTCGTACTTGTTCGTTACTAGATTCCTGGGAATGGATTGTCTCTAAATCATCTTCCGGCGGTACTTCTAAGTCCTCTATTATCGCGTCATACTCGGAATTGTTTTCGTCCGCTATTTCCTGATTTAATAATTCTTCGACGTCCATTTCCTCCACGTCGCTATTATGATTCAATTCGTCGCTTCCCCTGGAAAGTGCATCGGCCACGTAATTTGTTTAAGATTGTTAAAACTAATTTGGCTTGGTTTGTATTTTTATGAGTATTGTCCTCTTTACAATATAAATTATATAAAAATTCGCTATTTCTGATAAAATCAACTAGTTGTAACGGATTTCCGTCGTATTCCGGGATTAATGCTAAATCGTGATTTTTAATTTCAAGAGCCATATTAATATCTTCTTTTTTAACTAACGTTGAACCTGTTATTTTTAAGTTACTTAATTTTTCTTCCAAACCATTCATAAAGATAAATCAATATTTTAAATTATTATACTTATTACTAACTTATATTTAAATTACAAAAATTACTTAAAAATAAAAATAAAAATAAAATAATTATACTTTTTCTTGATACAACGATGTCTTCGTTGTCTTCGATGTCTTCTCGATGACTTCCTCCTTTAGCTCCTTCCCGTCGATTTCTTAGCAAAGAGGTTGAAGGTCCTTCTGGTTAAGGTATTGGAATACCAAAGCGCTCCCAAAGACTTGAAGATCTGCTGATGTATTAGTACTCAGCTCCCAATCTTCTCATGCCAGTGGAAAGAGGTCTCGCTGTTCTGTACCTGAAATAAGATAGAACTGCCGCGAAGTTACGTTAACGCTTCCAAATGTCCCTCCGTTCGGGCGCCAGCTAAATAAAAGGTTCACGGGGCTGAGTTTTTAAAAAGAGGATTTTATTGAAGTACATACATTATACAAGAAAAAGCACAAACTTAAAGCCTATTACAAAACTTCGTGGAACAAACTGACATCATAACGGGTAGAGGCAGAGTGTCCCCGAGGAAGGTGGGGGTGCCCCTTTTATACAATTATCTAGGAGAGGGGATAGTGTACATTTATTTATTATTCCTTAATACCATTGGGTTTCTATAACTATATATATATTTAGTAAGGTTCTTAAGGTTCAGTCAATAAATAAAAACGAATATTTTGGCGACGTTTCGAGACTATATTATTCTCACAATCATGCCCTGCATCTTAGTAGGAATGTCATAGTATTCTTCACGCTAGCTAATGTTCTATTGGATTTCTGGAGTTCCTTCATCACTGTAATTACTTCAGGACCGTGGCACAGTGGGGCCATTCGTGAATCTAGCGGGAGAAAAGTCTGGAAGCGATCGTATCGATAGTTTAATATTTTTTTCTCATCCAGAACAACTTGAAATAATTAAAACAAGATTATTGAAAGGTTGATAAAATATTTAAAATTTTATTTGTGACTTGTTGTTTTATTAAGAAAAAAAAAAAACTTCACCAAACCATTTATTGATTTATCGATGATTATATAAATTGAATTTTTAAATAATGAATATACCTACTATATGATAATAATGCCAATATTAGGACTGGAAAAACACCTCTGTAACACTATGCTATCATGTAACACTATCATCACTATGCTGACCACTAAGTAAGGGTACCATTCTTGTATCTGCATCTGATATTACAAGCAAATAGAGAACACTATTACCGGAAGTCGTATTTTCCTCTGGTAGTAGTTCGTATAAGCTAATTAAAGGATCAAACGAAATAAACAAATTATTCATAATGTCAGTATTGGTTACTATGCGAGACATTTTCCGAGGAAAATGTTACCTGTATTTTTTTATCTCTTTGTGTTGGCTTTTTTGGACATCCTCTATGAGTTCCCAATTGCAAATTTTTGAATTATATTAATGACCAGATATATTTTTTCTTCCTGGGATTTATTAAAACTGGAACCTCCAGTCTGTTACGCTTCAGCCATTCCAATCGCGCAACAGAGAGTACTCCTCCTGAAACACAATTTTTGGTGCTACTGATAAAAGGGCAAAAACGGGCAGCCAAATACAATATATTCACTAAAATTAAATGTCCCCAAACACACAGAACCATAATTTAAGATCTACGTTCACCTACGTAAAAAGTCCCAGATTAAAACATAAGTATGTTTTTTTACTTGTGGACTTTTTAATTGTCGTACCGTCTGAGTATCTAAAATGCCGTAAAATTAAAAATAAAATGTACTAATAGTGACTATTTTGAATGCAATTCATCGTAAAATGTAAGAAAATAAGAAAACTTATTATGATGTTCACTGACGAGAGCTTGAAAGAATAGTAACTTAATTCTTAAATCGTACAGAATTAAAGTGGTATTAGTTTGTTATTTATTAAATTGCTTTATTGACATTTCCTCAGCCTGATTCACTTCGTTTCACGTCTTCCAGCATTTAGCCTGTTAGATCAATCATTTTCTGCATCAAAAAATCAAACTTCAATTTTGGACTTTTGTCCCGCTAGATTCACGAATGTATTAGTTTGTTATTTATTAAATTGCTTTATTGACATTTCCTCAGCCTGATTCACTTCGTTTCACGTCTTCCAGCATTTAGCCTGTTTGATCAACCATTTTCTGCATCAAAAAATCAAACTTCAATTTTGGACTTTTGTCCCGCTAGATTCACGAATGGCCCCACTGTGCGTAGGTTATATGGAATGAAACATAATTATTATTTCAAAATAACAAATAAAAAAATTCATTAGTTTTAAAGAAAGGTATTTTTAAAAGGCAATATTGATCCGAGACCAAAGAACTATCAGAAGTTCCAAGCAAAACTTTTCGGACAACTTTGTCGATCGGATAAGGACAGTTTTTCTTTTCTAATCACCAAACCTGCTTTATACTCAATCTAGTTTTCAGGTTTGAATTTACTATAATGTTTAAAGTTTGCATTAAATTGCCAAGATATAAAACAAAATAAATTATTACACTTGGAGTGGGTTGAGATTTGAACCTGACCCGAACAAAGGTCCCCTAAACCCCAGGAGTGGTGAGCTAAGGTCAGAGGTCGCCTGCTACTGGATTCGGGTCGTCTCATCTTTAATATCCTTAATGCTCGTTTTAATAATTTAATAACTTCAGCCAACATTTCTGAGCTTTCTAATATTCTTTTTTCTGGAGGCGGATGATTTTCATTTAACTTAACGAAAATCTTATACGGTTAGTGACAGTAATAATCATACACCATGGCACATTTTTTCTTCTTCTCAGAAATTCATTTTTCATATTTATTAAAAAAACTAGAGATGAGCATGCTTCGGGAATTCACATTTCGTCATTCACATTTTTGTCTTTACATTTTGTTATTTAATTCAAGAATAGAAACTCTTTTTTTTCCGAAATTTTCTAATGTCTAATCAAGATAACAAAAACTCAATCCTTTTTGAAACTTGCTAAAACTTTTGATTTACCTGCGCACAGAGTCCGTAGTCATTCATATATAAACTTTATAACCTTTTTAATTTTTTTAACGGAACGGTTTTTCATATACATGTGAATATCATTAATTATCATTTCTTTTTTTAGCCTTTCTTTTCTTTCAGTATTTTCGCATCAATTAGTTTATTTATAAAAATTAAAAATTAATTTAGTATCTTACGTTCTTGAAAATGAAGGGATAGCTTATTGGGTAAGACGATAAACGGACACAAGTTCGATTCTGGCTAAAGACAGAACATTTAATTTATGCCATTTTGGCAGTGGATCGACTTCGGAGCTTGGGGGGCCCCGAAAGGGTACGCACCCATATCTATAAAATGGGTACCTTTAAATTAGATAAAATACTTGGCATTATTGCTGACCTTCTGGTTCAACCGTTAGTTTCCAAACAATACTTTTTATATAGTATTCTATATAGTATCATATCTTCCTAAAAAAAAAAAAAAAAAAAAAAAAAAAAAAAAAAAAAAAAAAAAAAAAAAAAAAAAAAAAAAAAAACTCGAAAGAAAATCAATTAAAAAAAAAAAAAAAAAACTACTCGAAAAAGGCTTACAATTATCTAGGAGTAGCATTTACCTCAACAGGAAAGTTTACAAAAGCAGCTGATCACTTTGTACAAAAAGCCACTATTCCAAGCCCAAAAGTAAAAGGATAAAAGTGATTCCTGGGAAACAAAAAAGCTTCTTTTTGATGCTAGGGTCTCATCAACACTTCTGTATCGAGCCCAGATCTGGAGTTTAAACTACCTGGAAGCTATCGAAAATATTCAACTTAAATTTCTAAAAACACTATATTTCTGGCCCAAATGCACACCATATTATGTTGTAAGATTAGAAACAGGACGGAATCCGCTATTTATCCCAGTACTAAAAAAAAAATAATAAATTTTTCAATTAAATTCATAGCATTACCAGAAAATCGGCTACCTCGTATCTGCCTCGAAATACTTTTAGATTTACATACCAATAAACCATATTTTCAATATAACTGGGTATCTCAAATTAAACAATCAACCATTAACGGCAATATCCCAGAATACTTTCAAGATTTTTTCAATAAGTCACTAATCATTTATTATCAACAGGCATCGATCGTACTTTAAATACAAGATATAACTCATTATATGAAAATTTCAAATTTTAATAACCCTCAGCCGGAAGATTATTTAAAATATAACATTAATATCACCAAAATAAGAACCGTTAGCCAACTGAGAATAGCCAAATATGACTACTTGAAAATATTTTTCAAAAATAATAGTTTCAAAATTAAAGCTAATAAAAAATGTGAAGATCGTAGCTTATTCATCGTAAATATCTTAAAGCATCTGTTGTTAGAGTGCCAAAGACTCCATAATTGTCGAAAGAAATACCTAAAAGACTATATAGTTCGAACAGATGAAAGTCTATCTTTGGAAAATATTTTATACTACAATAGCATAGAAAAGATAAATAACGTTTTTCATTTATTTTAAATGTTTTAAATACTAGCAAATTAATTGATTTATTTCTTTTGAATTAACTAAATAAAATATTGGATTCTATTGCGATCGCTGCTATAACTTCTGTCACCCTAGGCTATAATCAATATCGATTATAATAAATTGTAAAAATGTATGTTTTTATTTTTTTTTTCTTTGTTTGTATATATCATTATAGCTCGTATGAAAAAAAAAAATCTTTTTTTCTTATAAATTATTGTAATATGCAGAAATGCTTTTTCTGTTAATGTTAATGATATTATATGTAAAACTCTTCTTCTATTTGTACTTATTGTTTGTTTACTGTTATGTAATTATTATTGTTATTGGCTAAGTCAATTGCCATACAGTTTATACTTTAAAGCAATCAATAAAAAAAAATTTTTTTTTTTTTTTTTTGGGGGTATGTATTGTTTCATGGTGCTTATTATTTATTACCTTGAGTGAGACGAATTTTGATATTGACATGAATATACCTTTTGGCTGGAGGTCTATAGTTTTCTTGTGTATCGTTTTGTTCACCTGCAAAATGTTTCAGGTTTGTTTACATTAAAAAATGTAAAACTTTGACACGCTATAGCTCTGCTGGTGTTGTTTAGATCGAAAATTTTCTGACAGTTTTGTAATTATAAATTTAATGGAGAATCTTTTTTTAATATAACATATTGGTTTGAATTAAAAAAGTTACGTTTCGAAAACCCTATTTTCTCTCAACGTATTGAGAGAAACTATTTCGAATAATCATTGATTGTTAATTTAATTTATTTATTAATATAAGTAATTAGATTCTTTTCGTTCTAAAATTAAATTGGAAAAGCATTAGATCCTTTTAGAAGCATTAGATTATTATAGATGAACTTGTCGATCTATTTTCTGTTTAAGTCAGAGAGAAATGAAATGAAATAAAAAAATAAACTTTATTCTGGGATTTACTGTTCCCTAAGAATAAAAATAATGCACAGTAAAAAAAGTAAAATTGTCTGGCCTATTATTTACAAATTAGATGCTCCTGTAATTACAGCATACATTTTTTACAAGAAAAAAAAAATTAAATTAAATTTAGACAAAGTAAATAAAAATAAATATATTTAATAATAATTATAACATAAAACACAATCGTATATATATATGTACAAATAAAAGAAAGAAAGAGGAAAAAAAGGAAAAAAGTACTTCTAAGTATTCATTTGACTATTGACATATTTGCGGAAGATTGAGTGTTTAAAAGGTACAGGAATAAATTATTTTTAAAGGAAGTTATGGAAGCGGGTAGGGAATTCCAGAAGGAGGTAGCACGAATGATGAAGGATTTGTCAAAGGAAGCGGTTTTATGTGAGGGGATATATAGGTTAAAAGGTTGAGATCTAGTGTTTAGGAGGTGGATAGAAGAACGCAGAGTTAATAAATCAAGAATATAGGAAGGGCTTTTGGTTTTTGGACATTGGAATAGGAAAGTACCTTGAAAGTATTGCCGTCGGAATTTAGTAAAGAGCCTCCCAAGCTCAGAATATCGGCAAGTAACGTGTGACAGCCTGGAGATCCCGAAGATAAATCTAAAGAAACAGTTAATCAGTCTCCCCAGCTTCATCTCGAGATCCCCAGACAGCCTCCCATAAACCTAGGAACCGTACAAAGCAAGGGAAGACAAGAGAGGACACTAGGAGTTGACGGGTACTCTGCGAAAAGGAATCTCGAGGTCTAAACAGTTGTTTAAGGATTATGATGGATTTTTTGGAAATTTGGGCGATATGGTTATTCCAGGATAGGTGATGATCAAAGGTAACTCCTAAATTTAGGAATAAAATACGAACTGTTTATGTTTACCTTTCTTGTATATATTGTTTGGCAAACCATATTATACATCGACATCAGCGAAGCAAATTTCAATATTTGTTCAATAAAATAAATTTTTTGAAAAACAAAAAACAAGGATTATGTAGATATTTTCTTTAAAACCACAAGTAAAGTGAAGAGTAGTTGACATAAGGTGCTAATTCAAAATTGTTTTATTATTCGGGAGTTAGAGAGGTTACGAGATCTCCAGGGTAATCCTGGAATCAGTTCGCACTTCTCCAGCAGCTGTGTCCTCACTAACCGTTCTCTATAATGGCTTAAGTTGCCTACAGCGTCATCGCTACTTCCTTCTAATGGTATTTAGGGAAAGGGCTCGCTGTCTTGTCGTTTGGATAGTTACCTGTATCAAAGAGTCTCTTATTCTGCAGGACCAATAAATTAAAACTAATTACGTGTATCTGCAGTATTTAGTGAAATAGCTTAGTATCATTTAAAATTCCTTTATCAATAATGAAATGAAAATGGGATGTTTATAATTATAAATTATAAGGCTTAACAAACCCGATACCACCAACCGTCGACCGCACACTTCCTTCCAATTAACTCCTCCAAAACCTAAATCCCCCAGGTCGGCCCTGACGAGATCCTTCCATCGTCGTCTTGGTCTAACCCTCGGTCATTTACCCGACGGCTCATAACTGATTACTTTTTTCGGAATTCGATCATTATTAAACCCAACGACTTTACATGCCCATTTTGACCGTCGCGCTGCTATTACTTGAACTATATTTACCGGATATAACTCCCGCAGTTCCACATTGTGAAGCCTTCTAAATTCTCCTGTTCCTTCAACCTTTTTTCGGCCAAATATTCTACGCAGTACTTTATTTTTGAAAACTTTAAGGCGTTGTTCCTCCCTTAACGTCAGCGGCCATGTTTCGCATCCGTAGAGAACTGTTGTTAGTACAAGAGTATTGTATATCCTAATTTTTAAGTTTTTGGAGAGTAAGCGCGAACTGACTAATTTTGCGGCCGAGAAATAACAAGCATTACCGGCTTTTAACCTAGCCTTTATTTCTTCTCGAATTTCATTTTTCTATGATATAATAGACCCTCGATATTTGAATTGCTCAACGTGTTCAAACTTTATCCGGAAATATCAACATTACTATAAAATGTTCACCGTTTCTACTACTAACCATGTATTTCGTTTTATCGGTATTAATTACTAAACCAATTTCGTTACCGGTTTTCATGAGCGTATTAGCGTTTAGTTTTATAGTTTCCTCGTTTTCACCCAAAAGTACCAAATCATCGGCATGACCAAGAACCGGATATTTATCACCCATCTCTAATCCTTTTCCCGTAAGCATTACCTCGATTTCCTAGATAGGATACTTATTCATGCATGCGCTGTTACAGGAAAGTATTAGGGAGTAAAAAAGTCGTTACACAATGGAGTGAATTATAGATCGTTTTATTACAATATTGTGTAATCTGGAGTACACAAACTATAGATATGAATCCCACTGTTAAGTACGAACTAATATTAATCAACCAGTATTAGGTTCTCCCTGTCCTAACAGGACGGCTTCGAACCTAGTCATCTGATCAACAATCGCTCTGCTACAGTAACTATAGCAATTCCAGTTCTGAGTCTATTGATCGGTTCGGAACTTATCGTTTGTGACTCAATCATATGTGGAGTAGGCGGCGTGATGAAGCCTTTGTAGTGTCCCCTTCTCTTGTCAAAGTGATCTCCTATCAACTGAACACAAAGTCTTTGACCGAGTCCGGTTGTGTGAACTCTATCCTCGATATTGGATTCCAGTATGCTCTATCACAAGGATATTTATAGTGTTCAAATCAGTTAATTAATTTACTTGAAGTATGATCCAGGAAAATTTATTTTTAAACTTAATATACGGTCCTGAGCAATGTTATAATTAAATAAGTAAACAATGAGCATAAAAAAAAGATGATCAGAAATGGAGTCAGCAGAAAGAAAAAAACTTTTATGAAGAGCCTACGTTGTGACCTTTCTTGCAGTTCTTCTGGATGACCAAACCAGTTAGGAGAGCAAACAATTCCTGTTATCAAAAGTTTTTTTAACATAACTGTAATTATAACCACAATGATTTTCTATAATTATAGTCCCGAGACCACTTTCTTTTCAGAGAAGGAGGATTATTGGGAATCGATTTCGAAGCAAGTTAGGAAGCATATTAGGGTAAGTATCTAATATTTTACTGGGCCAGGGCAAATCATTGTTTGTTTGTTTATTGCTATGGCAGGAAGTACGGGTTATCCTAAAGGTTACTAACCTAATCTAACCAGGGTGGGAAGGTTCACATCTAGTGTTCGCTGCGATCTAAATATTAACCCGAGTCGTGGGACATCCTCCCAAACTCGTTCGGCCATCATGTCTTCTGGGCCAAACAATTGTAAGGAGCATTCCAGTCTTTTGAGAATATCTCAATGAATTAAAAAAATAAATAACCAAAATACTGCACCATCTGATAACCAATTGTTTACACCAATGGTACTTTTAAAAAAAAAAGTCGGATCAAAGATTATTACGAAGGCATTAGAATGGATGTAAAGAGTTCATTGCCTTAAATCTAATCACTTGTAAAAAAGACGATTGATAGTAGTTAAAAATATAGAGATCACTTTGAACAGCAGTAGTTAATGATGTTTGAAATATGTAATATATAAAATAAATATTTTTTTTATTTTTACAACAAATTTATTAAAATTTACAACTGTAAAAAAATTATACATCAAGTAAATGTGCTATTAACTATTACAATAACGTGACAAAACTTGAAAAGAACTACTCATCAGTTGCACTTTAATAAAAATTCTACATTAGAAGGTCTCTGGGCGTTATTTTTTTCAGACGCCTCGGAGGATTATCAGGAATGGTGACAATGGTGACTATGAGGAAAGCAAGTTGACAAATTAGGGGGTTTAAGTGGTTATGGAGCTTACTATGAAATGATTTCTATCTGGTTTGGATTGTAAGGATTGGATACGAGATGAATTGGAGTCCCAAAGCTCAACTCCGTATGTCCAGATAGGTCTAATCACAGTCATGTATATTAGTCTTTTGTAATTAATTGGGAGCTTTGAACGTTTGTCTAGTAAATGTTGAAGTAGTCTGTAAGGACGGGCAGCTTCTTGTCGTTTTAGTCTTGTATGTGGATTCCAAGTTGGACGTTTGTCCAAGTGGAGTCCTAGGTAGCGTATCTGTTCAACAGGGATTAACGGAATATCATTAAAGGATACTGTAGGACAGGAAGTCGTAGGGTTAACGTTATTTTGTGGGATTTGTTTGGATTTACTTTGATTCTCCATTTTGACACCATTCTTGAAGGGTTAGGATATGGGATTGGAGTGTGTGGGAGGCAATGAAGGGATCATTGTTTACTGATAACATACATGAGTCATCAGCGTAAGTAGTGAGGACAGTGGTAGGATGAGTTGGAATGTCAGCTGTATATACCGTGTAGAGGATGGGGCCTAGGATAAAATAAATATGATATATAAAACATTTTTATCCACAAGATCTTTAGGACATCCAAGAAATCAACGTCGATACTTTCTAGGTGCACTCATATTTCAATTTTTAAAAATCCCTTACTCAGCGCTTCTCCATCCACCTCTCAAAAACTAGAACCCAACTCATAAATCTGTACACTTCTCACCTGTACACAAAAATCCGTTATCATCCGGGCTTCTTCTTTATACAATTAATCGCCAATCTCAATTCGAAACATCCTCTCTAATTTCCTTTAAACATTATCCATTTCTTTACCTTCTAAATTTTTAATCTTCCGAGAAAATGTGAAATATGAATATTTATGTAATACATATTATAACAGTATATATAAATGATTTTTGCCTTTTTTACAAGATTTCTCATTTATTTTGTAACTAATAATGTAATTATCAATCACTTATCATATCCAGACGGTTGTCCTATGTATTGTAATCAAATGTTATTGCTAGTTATTGTTTTAAAATAAGATTTGTTTTCTCTTTCTTATTTTGTAACTTATCTAGTGTCAGGAAAAATTATAGGATCACAAACATGCAATCCAGAGAGATATATGATTGCCTTCTACTATATTAATTAACTTATAATTAATACCAGGCTGATTGTTGATGCTCTCAAAGAAAATTGAATTTCTTTTTAAAGTAAACCATTTAGTGGACAAATTAAGCGCAGCAGGAGAGGCTAAGCGACGCTTTGAAGACGACGTCATAGCCAACGAGCACTAATTAGCGAAGTCTATTCTTCTTGGGACTTCCTATCTTGAAACACTTCAAAAAGTTTTAGCTTAATATTAATAAGTCTTTTTAGCACCAGCTCTCTGAGGCTATTATTCTTAGCTGTTTTGACAGGTGTTAATAAATATATAAAGTTTTAAGCAATAAATTAATAAATATGTTAGAAGAGGAGAAAGTTATAATTAAGCCAGTGGAGGTAATGGACAATCAGCGCTGGACAGATTATGCCTCCCTAAATCCCAGATAATTCCCGGCCGTTTTCTTCTCCTCCTTCCTATTATTTAGCTAGCCCTAATCCTACCCGTATCATCCTTAATTTTTTTTATTAGATCCTGGATTAGTGTTTAAATGTCGGATTTAATTTTTTTTTTTCTTTAGTTCTTCTGACTTTAAAATTTAACTTTACTTTGTGGATCAATCATTACTAATGTTATTTACCATATAGATCTCACTAACATTCATTACATCCATAAACGGGAAAGGGGAACAAGGTAAAAAAGGCTAACAGGAGAATTATTATTCATCATGAATATATATATATATATATATATATATATATATATATATATATATATATATATATATATATATATATATATATATATATGTATATTATCCAACAAAAAAAAAAGAAAATTATTTATTTCAGATGTATGTATATAAAATGATCATTTATACACTTAAAAATGCTAAACATATATTTGAATAAAATAATTCCAACAGAAATAGCAAATAATTAGTCAATCATAACAGTTTAATTAGTAATAGAATTTTTGAATTAATCAAAATTTTAACGTGATATCTTATTCAGTGAAGGTATGATTTTTATTCCAACTGAGAAAAGATTGGCATAAGGTAAACGTGGAGTAAAGGGACAGGGGGGAGGAGGGAGGGTGGGAGGGAGGGAGGATATAAAGCAGACAATTCAGGAGAGGGACGACCAGGTTGAAGCTTCATCCTTGTTTAGCGCCCAGAATTTAATTATTTTTATTTTCCAGAGTCCTTTCTCTCCTGTTAGCCTTTTTTACATTCTTCCCCTATCCCGTTCCTCTTTATGTATTTAGTCCTGACCTGTGGGATTCTACATTTTTTAAGCCTGTAGGCAGTTTCTTCCCTCAGTTTTTTCCTTGGCTCACTGCTCTTAATACATTCGAATTTTGTCTTTTAGTAGAGCTTATTAAGCTCACAAATAACTAAGAGGATTTCTCCATTTATTAATATTTCAAACGATATAAAATACATTAGAACCTCACTAATCCGACCTATGAGATATTAAGAGGTCATAAAGTTGAATGATATCAAAAGTCGAATTTAAAAAAAAAAAGAAAAAAAAAAGAAAACTGTTTAGAGTAAATCACTATTGGACATAGCTAAAGAAACTTGTCGATTTAAAACAGAATTTCGTTGATAAAGTTTGTAATATGACATCTTTGGTTATACGAGTATACTTAGATTCTCAAAAGTTTCTTCTTCTTATTCTCCGTGGCGCAACAACCTTTGTTAGGTCATGGCCTCCTCAATGAGCCGCCGCCATTCGGCTCGATCCTGTGCAGCCGATCTCCAACAGGCTTCGTGCATCTGCTGCCACGTCATCGATCCGTCTTATTCTTGACCTACTAGCACGTCGTTTTCTGTGCAAGATCGTGTCCATAGCTCTCTTGGGGATCTCATTCTTGTTAAGTGGCCAGCCCAACTGAGTCTCCCCAGCTTTATGAACCTCGTCACATCTATATCCTTATACAGATCCTTGTTGCTCCTAATCCTCAATCTATCTCCATCCATCACTGGTCCTATTATTCGACGGAGAATCTTCCTTTCGAAATGCTAGGAGATCATTTTCATCTCTTCTGGAGATAGACCATGTCTGGGAAGCGTAGCTAAGAATAGTGCGGACGAAGGGTCTTATAGATGGTAAGCTTCATTTCCCTTGTCACAAGTCTGCCGCGAAATATCTTAAGAAGAGCGAAATAAGCCCTGTTAGCTGCCCCTAGCCTCGTTTATATTTATGCAGATACGTTATTAACTGTTGTTATCTGAGATCCCAGATATGTGAATTCATTCAGCCTTTCAAACTTGTACGGACCCACGATTAGCGCTTCCTCACCGCCTACTCCGGTGTACATGTATTTTGTTTTTTCTTCATTAATGGTTAGTCCGATAGATGTGGCACAATATCCAGGTCGTCTGCGAAACCCAAAATATTCACTGTACTAGTGAAGACAGTGTGACTTGTTTGGACCCCAGACTCCCGAACAGCCCAACAGTTTACTCTATTGAATTTAAAATTGACAAATATACTAAAGCTTCTTTCGAATAAATATTTATTTTTTTGGTACCGTTCCGCAAGCCCGTCTCCAGCCCCTACGCGCCCCCAGAATACATTTTACCGATTCTAACCTTGTTCCGATATATTTCAGTGTTTTAGTAGCTACTTTTCGAGGGAAAAGGTTATTCTCTTTTATTTAAAGAGAAACTCTAAATCTCTGTTCAAAGTAATATTAACTTCTGTTTGCCTTCTAATTGCGAATATGTTTATTTGTGACATAATATGAAACATTGGAAAAATTACAAACGATGCTCGATTATTTAGAGCGGCTCCGAAGCTCAACTTCGAATGTACACATCAGTCTAATTGCTATATGCTGATTCCAGTTATGATGTTTCTCGAGTCCAAGGTAGCTGTTCTGTTCATTGTAGAATATTATGAAGAAAAAATAATAAAAAATGAACAGAAGTTATATTCAATTAAGTAAATTCAAGATTTTGTTTTTACTTATTGACCGAAGTCCCTCTTAAACTAGCTAAAAGATTTAGTAAATGTGTTTCTAGATGGATATTTTTTTTTTAATGTACGTATATTGAAATTGATAACCTAATATATGTACATGTTGATATCTTGCAAATCAACTACCAATCATTAGCACTTCAATAAAAGGTCCCGAGGCGATCTTCTTTTTAAATACCTCGGAGGTTTATCTGGAATAAAATGAGAAGCAATTTGATAGACTAGTGGACTTGAATGGTTATTGAGTCAACTATGAAAGGATAAGTATCTGGTTTAGGCTGAATCAGTGACATATGGAAGATTGAAATCTTATGGAAAACGTTATTTGTGACAAAGTAAAGAGCAATGAGGATTTTTCGAAGGATGTTGAATTTTATTTTCTTTGTTTTAAGGAACAGTAACTTTCTATTGTCCAGAAAATTTTATAATTAAAAAAAAACAAAAACAAGAAACTCTTTAATTATTCCCTGAATAGTAAAAACAATAGATCGTGGATTTTAATCCGTCGCATTCACTTACATGTTGTATTAAGAAAATGAGTGAACGTGTGCTTTTAATTTACGAATATATTATCAAAATACTCAAGAAAAACTTTATTAAAAAAAAGAAAGAAATGAAAATGGAATAAGTTTTAAAAAAAAAATAAATAATGTTTAGTTTGCCATTCTTCCCTCATTTTGTTAAGTGCAATTTTCAGTAAGTCTTCTGTCAGTTCCATTTTATCACAAATGAACACTAACCCCATCTTCTCATATATTTCTATTTCAATTTTAGACACTTTAGGAAACGTTTTATTTTTAAAAAAATGCATAATACTGTAGTTGATCAAACCATTTATATAAATAATATTTTAAATATTATTATTTTAATATTCATATATGTGAGATAATATTCAAACAGAGATATTGCATTGTCCGGTTATTAAAGCAGGAATTCATAAAATCACCTTTCAAGATAAACTAATCTCGTTTGACAATACATTCGTTTCTATGCATGTAAAGGCTATCATTCACGATATACTGAAATAACGAAATTTTTCTTTCTGCTTTTCCGAATTTATATTTTAGAATTAGTTTTATAAACAGAAAAAGTTTTAGTTTAATTTGAGTATCAGCTAGTCTCTAGTCCCAAACTCTTAGCTTTGTCGCACCTCTTGTCACTTCATCCTTCTGAAGGTTTCTTGGTCTTCTCTTTCTCTTCCTTGGTAAAATTGTCAGGTTTCAAAAAATCACATATGTGTATCATTTTCATATTTTTTTCACACTGCCTTATTTTATTCACTTTTTAAATACATAATCAAAATCTTCCTACATATAGACATTACTTCACATAGAACTGGGTTCAATTTACTTAAATCACACGAGTCTATATCAAAATTGCCTTTTACATGAAAATGTACGATATCTATAGAATTTGATTCACTGAATCTAAATTTGGAACTTAAAATTGATGGATCCTATCTCAGTGATAGAACTTTCAAAGTAAACCACAAATCTTCCTATTCTCCCCTCTTTACCCAATCTGCTGGTGTTCCTCAAGGTTGTATCCTAGGCCCCATCCTCTATACGGTGTATTCAGCTGACATCCCAACTCATCCTACCACTGTCCTCACCCCTTACGCTGATATCACATGTGTGTTATCAGTAAACAATGATCCTTCCATTGCCTCTCAAGCACTCCAATCCCATATCCTAAACCTTCAAGAATGGTGTTAAAAATGGAGAATCAAAATAAATTCTAATAAATCTCACCAAATAACCTTTACCCTTCGTCGTAAACCTACGACCTCATGTCCTTCAGTATCCTTTAATGACATTCCACTAATCCCTGTTGAACAGATCCGCTACCTAGGACTCCACATGGACAAACGTTTAACACGGAATCCACATACAAGATTAAAACGACAGGAAACAGCTCTTCGTTTTCCACTTCTTCAACATTTACTAGACAAACGCTCAAACCTTTCGCTTTACTACAAAAGACTCATTTACATGACAGTTATCAGACCTATTTGGACATATGAAGCTGAGCTTTGGGGCTCAACTAAACCTTCTAATTCTTCCCGTATCCAATCCTTACAATCCAAAATCCTTCGAAAAATCCTTAATGTTCCTTACTTTGTTACAAATAAACTTATCCATAAAGACCTTAATGTTCCATATGATGCTGATTTAGCCCATACCAGATACCTATCCCTCCATTGTAAGCTTCATAACCCCTCAAATCCATTAGTTTCTCTACTTGCTTCCCACTCCAGTCCCGATAATCCTCCGTGGCGTCTGAAAAGAAGATGCTAGAGATCTTCTAGTGTAGAATTTTTATTAAAGTGCTACTGATGAGTAGTTCTTTACATGCTTTGACATGTCATTGTAATCATTGTCAGCCCATTTACTTAATGTATATAACTGTACTGTTGTAAATTTCAATAAATTGATATAAAAAATATTTTAAAAAATTGATAGTTAGCTCTTATTGTCCAATTATGTCAAATTTAATATTAAGGCGGGTAACTTTATAGATTTATCATATTTATGATGAGAGTTCAAATATTCAAGGGATGTTTACTGGTATAAACATTGTTGTTATTTATTGTGCCTAAGACAGTTTGTGTTTTGTTTTGCTAGTTAAAACTCATGTTTCATTAGAATTCTTAACATTTTCGGCATATTTTGGCTTAAAATTCTAAGATTGTCAGTACTTTAATAGTGCAAACAATTTTTTCTACATATGTTTTAACATGATTCTGAGTAGCCCAAGATGTTTAATAACAGCGTTTCAGAAACTGCTTATTTCTATTATTTTGGAATAAGAATTGAATTCAAGACAAATCTATGGGACACTACTGGGAGGTAACAGACCTACAAACCGAAATAAAAATCAGAAGACTAAGGTTCAAAGGGCATATGGTAAGAATGGACCAAGGGAGACTGAACAAGAAAGTATTTGAAAAAACCGTGAATACTAAATTGCAGGAGGGTATGTAAAACAAATGAGAAAGGAAACAGAAAAATTAAATAAAAATAAAAGAACTGACAAAAACTGCCTTAATAAAAAAACATACAAAATAAAAAATGTGTTAAGGAATTAAAAGAAATCAATATTCTTATGGAAAATCAAGAAACATAAAAAGGTTTCTGCGTGGCTCAAGGAAAGAAAGCAAAGGCAAGCAGAAATTATGGAAAAATACTGGCAGGATAAAGGGTAAAAATGAGAAAGAAAAAGTAATGATATTCGCGTTGCCTTAAAAGGCCGTTTCGGGAAAACAAAACAAAGAGAAAAAAATTATTGAGAGAAAAATGGAGAGTATTTTGATTAATAAAAAATATTTCAGGTAGGCAATTTCATACCACATGTAGTCAATAAACAATAAACCTACATCAATTGGAAAACACAAGATATCATTTTTTCATGGCTTCGGCCTGCAATAATCGCTTTTGTTTGAAAATAAAATAGTAAAAATACAAAATAATAATAATACGTCATTATAGTACAGCATCCAGGAAATCTTTACAAAAATATAAAAAAAATCGATGACTTAAAGTTCCAGGATAAATCTGGAGGATACAAGGAGAGACTGATACAAGACTAATGGTAGCGACCCAGATGCCTTACAATACCCGCAGAAGAGATACCGTAATGAGAAAACGTCTCGAGTTGAAAGAAAATGTAATGGGGGCAGTTGAATCTTGCACTTCTTGTAAAAGGACCCCAAATTGTATTCCATAAATAATAAATTTCATTCTATTATAAAAAAAATAATTTTGATTTTAAAGAATATGTTTTTAATAATATTTATATAATGCATATATAAAAGAAGAAAAATATTGACTATGCTCTTGTAAGGTTCAACATAAAATAGAAAAAAAAGTTTACTCCGATTTAAAATAAAAATAACAACAGCACTAGATGTACTAGATCGGACGCACAGTGGTCAGAATGATCGATTTAGCTGGACAAAATTACTTTATCAACCTACCCTACAAAAAACTTTACAGTGATCAAAACGTTCCTATGAATATACGACTACAAATGATATACAGTAGAACCTCGATAATCCGAACTAATTGGGATCGGGGTTGGTTCGGACTACCAAATCGTTCGGATTACCGAACAAAGTGCTTTCCAGGCGTAGTATGTACATTGAAAAAAATGAACACTGACATACTAGTTCCCATAAAATTAGAAGCACGTTGCATTGATAAAGGTAAATAGTTTGTTTTCGGTAACTATATTTTATGTAATGTATTGCACATGAATTTCGTAATATTTTACATGGTATGTATACAATCTTATACACACACAGAAGTATAGTATGGTACACACAAAAAATTTATGCAGTACAGAAAGATAAAAAAAAAAAAATAAAGAAAACAAAAAACTAAACATTTTGAAAATAGTCACTCATTTTTTTCTGAACTAAGGTTGAAGAACGTGTTTTGGCTGCTAAATCACGGATTTTAAAAAAAATAATTTTTATTTTTCCCAAAACGGCGTTCGGATTATCGAGGTTCTTCTGTAGTTATGAGATAGAGCCCAAAAAAAAGTTTTTTTTATTTTAGGTTCTTTCATATAATAGAGCGAACAGTAACATATTAATTAACTCCTGTTAAGGTTTATTCTGCTTCAGCATCTAAGCAATAGGATAAAATATAGGTAAAATAAACAATGCTTGCTGTGTTTATTCATATAAATATTTGTATAGTAAAAAAAAGGCAAGTCTAAATAAAAAAAGACATTTTCATTTAATAGAATAATGAATCAACCTTCATGTTATCTCATAAATCTGTTTAAATAATAAGAATTACAAACCTAAAAAAACTATTTATTAAATAAAATAAACTTAAATTGTTTGTTGATAATTGTTAACAAATCAATTAGATTGACTCATGAGAGGAGCAAGTGGATAGTAATAAACCAGGTTTTGAAAACTCTGGAGAGAAATCTATAAAGTTAGGCCAATGCTTGCGATCTGTTTGAGAAATATTATTATTATAAATATATTTCACTTGTGGTACACTGTGATAGTGTAGAAGGATCAACACAATTAGGATTGATGAATTAATTGCTAGTTCAATCGGGATTATTTTATTAGAAAACTAATTTCGAATACTCAACATTCATCTTCAGTTCTAGAACGTACAAAAAAATTTTCAACACATCAGTACTATGATACATAGATTATACATGGTTTTCAGCATAAGACTGCAGTAACTTGAGAGGCGATTCTAGGCATCATTTACACAAAAATGTAAGTAGCATTAGTTGATAGCGCATAGATCGGTGAACTGGCCTTTGCTTCTAAAGCAAATATATTTATTAGGATTGATGACTTCTATTGGGATAGTTTTATTAGAAAACTAGTTTCAAACGCTAAACATTCGTCTTCAGTTCTAAACCATACAAACAATTTTTCAACACGTCAGTAATATGTTACATAAATTATTTACACGTTTTTATAAATGTAAGACAAGTAATCTAATATTAGTACTCACTCACCTTAGGGGGTCTTAGAGGTAACTGAAAAAGAAATGGATTTCTCACTGAATTCGTGAGAAGTGGAAGGGGGCAGGTAGGTTAGTCGTTTAAAACCGACCCAGATGTTTGTTTATATGATCAGATAAACATATCCAATAACCCCATTTTGAATTTGTTTCCCATAAGAACGGAAAAATCCAATGATTCATAAGGGAAATCCCATAGTAAATCACAAAAATTAACCTACCTGTAGTGAGTACTGATGTTTAATTTCTTGTCTTACATTTTTGAAAACTTTAGTATATACAGGGTGTTCAGCATAAGACTGCAGACACTTCGAGAGGCGATTTTAGGCATCAGTTGCAACAAAAAATTTCATATAAACTATAGCTCTATTCTCATCCGTTTTATAGATATTTTTAATTTTATGTTTTATCAAGAAATTTCTAATTTTGACAAATAATTGTCTATATTTCCCGAACTATTAAATCTAGAGCAATTTCAATATGCTCAATAGATTAATAAATGAATTTATTTAAACTTCAAAATAGTGGCGTCCAGTATTTAACTTATTGATCCAAACATATGAAATAGCAAGTTTCTGATTCCGTTCTAAAACTTTGAGTGCATTTTTCTTTAAAATATTACATATGTTACAAACGTGTAATATTAAAAAAAAAACTTCTGCACACAAACACCTTTCGAATGGTATACCATAAATAGTGATAATTTCTAAAATTGATACTAAAATCACTTATTAATTACAAAAAACAGGGAGATGCAACATTGGCATTTTGGGAAATACTGAGAGAATGCTCAGAAATTTAAAATAGTTTTATTATGTTTTGTTTATAAAAAAGTAATTTAATCATAATGACCTATTTATCTTAATTTGAATTTTAAGATAGTTTAATTAAAATTTACACACTTAATTTACAATAATTGTTCAAAATGTCCTCCCTCTTCTCTCATACACAGCACAGATCTTCTTCTGACTGGATCTACTGCTTGGCGAACTTCATTATGATTTTGCCGCATTGTATTGCATTAGTTCCCTCCTCTATAGCGACATACACTCCAATAGATCAAATATTTCAGCGTTACTTTTCTATTAATAATACATAATTTTTGAGTGCTGCGATGCAATGCGCCAAAATTCTGATGAAGTTTGCCTAGCAGTAGATGCAGTCAGAAGAAGATCGGTGCTGGGTATGAGAGAAGAGGGAGGAAATTTTTAATAGTTCGGGAAATATAGACAATTATTTGTCAAAAATTAGAAATTTCTTGATAAAACATAAAATTAAAAATATCTATAAAACGGATGAGAATAGAGCTATAGTTTATATGATTTTTTTTGCATAAGTCATCAATCCCGATAAATATATTTGCTTTATTTGCTTTCACCGATCCATGCGCTATCAACTAATGTTTTGCGTTTTCATCGTTTTGCCCGTTCACTGCAAATGCCTTAAGAGGACGTCCGACAGGTCCACCATAACCGATACCAGACTGAAAAGATCTATCGAAGCTACTTAGGTAACTTTCACTTTGGTAATCGAAATTGGACGAATTACGCACTGACGCTGTTCTAAATTTATTTCTGTGTTGGTTACTTAACGAATTCAGCTACTTAATTTATTTTCATCGAAAACGTATCTTGAAGAGTCACCATTATTTGACAAACTGCTAAACATATCTTAACCCTCCAGTAGTCCCAACCCTAGGACAAACACCAATAGTCGCAATGATCTGACAAATCACCTCTTGAAATTCAATCATTTTTCTCATTTACTTAATTTGATTTTCAAAGTAATGCACATAATAATACACATTAATATAATAAGTAATACATATATTATTTATCTATTATCACAACTTTTAACTATTTTTCTGTTATCACAACTTTTTAACTATTATTTACTCCATTAATTTTATTTCTACCGCTTTGATAGGCAATTTTTAAATGTTATATTCATAAATACATTTTAAATTGTTCACAGAAGTATTCTGTCAGCCTTCATTTTTCACATAATTCACAACGTCGTCGTCTTATAGAGCCGGTCCTATAAATAATTCATTGGTAATGCATTTCTCATCAATTGATACTCATCTTTGTCTTCAGTATCTGAATGCTCAATTCTGTCTTCAACAACGTCTGTCTCACTTTCACCAAAATCGTCTACATCACTATTATTCTCCGTATTACATAGAGTGATTGTACGAATCATTTCAATGTCGTCTAGGTTTTCTAAATCGAAAGTGCGCTTACGATTCATAAAGTAATAATGATAGAATAAAATCTGTTGCGTCAGTAGTCGCAATGAGCCTAATAGATCATGTCCCGGTAACAGCGGAATAGAAACTAAATAACTAAAAATCTAGAGAGAATATTGAGGATTTGACGTCACTAATTTATTCGAGAAATGTTAGTTGAAAGGTATTGAGTCGTTTATCTCATTACAAAAATCCTACTCAGAATACTGCGCAAAAAATTCCTTGTGCGATCTCTCAGATCGTTTTCGACTACTGGATGGTTAAGGTCATTGAATTATAGCCGTGAAAAAAACTCTGTGTTTTTCATCAAGTGACTAGGTCCTGCGGGAGAAAAATAAAAACTGTGTGTTATTAAGATGACTTAATGTTTTTGTTTTTATACAGTAACATCATCTTTGAAGTAAAAATCGAAAAATGTCAAATTTAAATGCATTTCGTCATCCCAGAATTATGTTGTGTTATATCCCAAAACCCTTGTTTTGGGAAATAAGATTTGAAGTTTATTTCTTAAAGTACTTTTTTTTTATTTTGGGATAATACGTAAATGCATTTGCAGTTAAATATTCCCGGTATATTAGATAATATTTTACTATATCAAACTTACATCCTGAGTGCATTGATTTAAAACTAATACGATTTTAGAACAAAAATGGCTATTTTTGCATAACCTTTAAAGAAATACGAGATATAGAACATTTTTTTATCAATAAATTGTTCTATATCCCTTTGAACTAATTTCTTTTCAGTAATTTCTTTTTAATAATTGGGACAGTGTATTGTAATAAAAGCTCTTTCATTTCATGTAAATTTTATTATTACAAAAAAGGTTATAAAGAAGTATAAAAAATAAGCAAATGTAAATAAAGTGTAAGTATATAATTTATTTTATCTCTTTTGGTTTTGCCTTCCTTGACTTTGGAGTTGTTTCTGGTTTATTTTATAGATATAGGACAAAATGAACGGTCTATAGAACACTATAATTGCTCAAGCTATCAACAGAACAAGATAATTCTTTAAAGTAGACACAAAACTTGGGTTATATTTGGGGTCACCTGTGGTGTAGTGGTTAGCATAGCAACCTACTAAACCCAAGATCGCGGGTTCGCAGCCCGGCAGATGACCTTAGGATTTTTTAAAGGGAGTAAAAAATCCTTAGCTATGCCTTCCTTCGGATGGGACGTAAAATGGGGGCCCGAGCCTGTGCGATGTCCGGTACTCGTTAAAGATCCCTATCCTAATTATACCAGGATAGGCAAAATTTAGGACTCCCACCGTAGCATCGTCCGATTAGCCATAGCAGCATAAAGTGACGTTAAACGAAATAAACAAACTTGGGTTATAGAACATTTATTTACTGAATACTCGATTATGGGCTAAGATAATAGTGTTATTTAAATTAATATAAACAAGATTTTTTTTTCTAAATTTTTGGTGTATATAACTCTATGTACCCTAAAAATGGACTTAAAACAAGATAATTCTGAGATGACGATTTGTGAGCAATTTTTATGGCACTATCCATTTTGTTTAAATTTTAACACCTAAATATGTTCGATAAATTTATTCAATTAATTGATTTTATTTTTTTGCTTAAATGATAGAATTAGTTTACTACTTTCCTTATTGTGGTGCCGACATAATGGGAAATATGTAAATAAAAATTTGAATACTTCTTTTCACAGAAACTTTTTAACCGACGATATCATCCTCAAAAAGGAAACCTTTACAGTTAATCCTTCCACTGCATAACTACATAACTATACTTCTTTAATATCAACTAGTTTTAATTTGATTTGAGATGTTTGAAAAATAAACTTTTGTCCTACTAAAACGCGATTCTGACCACAGTGGGACGGTAAGTTTTACAAAAAGCCCTTTTCATGAAATACTGTAACATCTAGGAAAAATGTTATTTATATCGATTAACAAAAATTCGATTTTAAATTTTTTACACTATACTATTCAAGATTACTTTATCTTTATGTGGTATAAACTTTACTAAGTCAAGTTGTTTAGTTGGCCAGAGGGAGGTGGGAATTTGTTTTGAAACTCAGGGAATTAACGGAAGGCAATCGGGGAAGACTGTGACAAATTTCGCCATTCGCAACAGTTAAGTTGTGCAGTCCTAAAACAAATAGAATTATCGCACATGTCGTAGAACTTTTGTAAAATGTCGTTTAAAGTTTAAACGCCATTTCTCATATGGTGATGTAACAGTATTCCATGGAAGGTACGATATATACTCGCATTATAGTCCAGTAAAATAAGGCTCAAAAAGGTCGTTTCCAAGAAAAAAAACTGCCGAAATTTTATTCTCAACTACGTTTTTTGGGGTACTGAATCTGAATCAGAAGTTTGCTACCATAGCAGACGTCGGCGTACAGCCTTCACAAAAAGCTCAAAATAACGTTAATTTCGGATTTTTATCTATAACATGACAACGAAGCATTTTTGGAAGAAAGTCATTAAATATTAATTTGTGCTTAAACCAGAACCTACGAAATGAAAAAAAAAAAAAAAAAAAACCCTCCGAAATTGTACCATTTTTCGCGAATTTATGGTCTTGAGAAAAATTGTAGAAATTGACCAACTTGCGGTCAGTCCCACTTCTCCAAAACACGTTTGTCGTACTCTTTTAGCTACAACTCCAAAACTATTAGTCTGATCAAAGATTACTTTTTATCTTCTTAAAGCTGGTTAAATTTACTATCAGAATCCATATGATCAAGTCCCCTAAAATACCCATGCCAGAACATTAAAAATACCGTACTGTTGTTATATATATATATCTTTACCATAAATAAGTTGGTTCCATTTTCATCTGTTCAACATGTCTTATCATAATCAATACTATAAGAATGTTTTTTTTTCTTTCTATTTATGATAATGTTATAATTACTATTTATGATAATTTTATAATTTAAGGATTAGTTTTAATTTCGAGTTAAAAGACGTTTTCTATAGAAGCAACATCCAAGTACCGTGTTTATTAATGAGAGTCGATGCACCCTGGTCCTATCTGCTCCGTTCATAGTGTATGCTCCGCTGCGCTGCGATTCGATCAGACGTAGTGTGCGTTGCCCCTATCTAACCAACGTAAACTATCGTTTCGGAAAATATGATCCGACAAGTTGTCCCTAAAATGAAATAATAAAAAAATAAAAAAAAATCGAATCCATATATATTTTTTCATTTATTTATATTTACTACTGCACAAAATAATATACATTAAGTAAATGTGTTAATAGTGAATATATTGGCATGTAAATAACTTATGAAGAAATACTCATCAGTAGCACTTCAATAAAATCTACACTAAAAGGTCTCTAGGCCATCCTCTTTTCAGACGCCTCGGAGGATTATCGGGAATGGAGAGGGAAGTAAGTTGGAAGACTAGTGGATTAGAGTGGTTATGGACCTTACTATGGAAGGATGCATATCTGGTTTGGGCTAAATCAGCAACATATGGAACATTAAAATCTTTATAGATAAGTTTATTGGTCACAAAGTAAAGAGCATTGAGGATTTTTCGAAGGATTTTGGATTGTAAGGATTGGATACGAGATGAATTGGATGGTTTAGTGTAGCTCCAAAGCTCAACTCCGTATGTCCAAATAGGTCTTATCACAGTCATGTAAATGAGTCTTTTGTAATGAATTGGGAGGTTAGAACGTTTGTCTAGTAAACGTTGAAGTAGTCTGTAACGACGAGCAGTTTCTTGTCGTTCTAGTCTTGTTTGTGGATTCCAAGTAAGACGTTTGTCCAGTTGGAGTCCTAGGTAGCGGATCTGTTCAACAGGGACTATATGAATATCATTAAAGGATACTGTAGGGCAGGATGTCGTAGGTTTTGCGACGAAGGGTAAAGGTTATTTGCTGGGATTTGTTTGAATTTATTTTTATTCTCCAATTTCGACACCATTCTTGAATGTTAGTTGTATGAGATTGAAGTGATTGGGATGCAATAAAAGGATTATTATTTACTGATAACACACTAGTGTCATCGGCGTAAGTGGTGAAGACAGTGCTAGGATGAGTCGGGATGTTAGCTGGAATCTATATTTTAATGTCTACAATTGAGAATTAACTTTTCCCCAAAATAGGTCCACTTTGCATTTTTCTAAAATGTCAGTTCCGATGCTTTGTTATTGTTCTTATAGGTTTCTTATTGTTTATATATATATATATATATATATGGATAGACCACAAATTACTACTATATATATATATATATATATATATATAAAAAAATATACTGAAATATATTCAAATGTACAAAAAAAAGAAATATGTATATATCGTATATATATATATATATATATATATATATATATATATATATATATATAGAGAGAGAGAGAGAGAGAGAGAGAGAGAGATAAAACCTTAATTAATGAAGTCTTCTTGTTATATTTTTTTTATAATGATATTTTTGTTTGCCAGAGAAGAGATCTCTTGTACTTGAACCCTGAGGCAGCGGGGTACTAATTTTAATAAATTCTTAGCTAGGAAGGGGGTGGGAGGCGCCCTTTGTAGCGGAGTGTTGATGAAAAGAGAAGAGGTACAGCTCTCCCCTGTACCACTCCTCCCTGTCCCTCCCTCTGTAATGAATACCCCCAATTTAACAGAACACAACAACCTCGCTCTAATTAGCTCTAAAATCCTTTTCCTGCTTGTTTTTTTTATTATTGGGATATTTTTATGATATCAAGAGTCTTGCAACTTCACATCCAACAAATTAAAAATATAAAAAAATTTTAATATCACAGATCTAGAATAATTCACTCATTTCAAACTTATTGTTTGGTTTTAGTGTGCTAAAAAATTTAGCTATTTGTATCTAACCAAAAACATTCCAGTCTGCCTGACGCGTCAGAGAGACTGTTTTAGACGGTTTTTGCTGACCGGAAAAACAGTTGATCATAAATATGGCTAACTATCATCATCGTAATAACTAGCGCGACATCCCGTCACCGAGACTGGGCCTCCTCCAAAAGCTCCAAGAAGGGCCCGCGCGTCCGCAGAAACCGCGTCCATCTATCACACGCTCGGTCGTCCAACTCTCCGATTCCAGTAGAGCTTTTCAGTTAGTATCATTTTCAGGATCTCGTTAGTAGCCATCCTTTCTACATATCCTGCCCAGAGAATGTCAACATCGTTATAGGGTCTCGCTAGTTCTGCATTACTTCTTCTTCTCCAGACGTTGTTCTCTCTAACAGACCTAAAATTCGGCTAAAGATGTTCCTCTCGAGGACAAGAGGCCTGGACTTATCGGGGTGGAGAACGACCAAGCTTCTGAACCATAAGTGACCACTAGGCGGACTAGTGTCTTATAGAGCTTGAGCTTGGTCTTGTTGCATCCATTAATCTAAATGAAGGGATGCCAGTCAGGACTTAATTACCTGACAATTTATAAATAAGTATTTTTATATAATTAATTAATTAAATTAATCTAATCTCTTCTCCACAAGGTCATTGTGAGGCCAAATAATTGTGAGGTGTTAATTATAAAGGAGAGTAATCAAAATATATTAATTACATGAGTGACATGAAAATGGTAAATGAATGACGGTTAAACTAAAAACAACATATATTCAATTAAGGGTTGACATATAAAATTACAATTAGAAGTAAGCCTCATTAGTTAATCTAGTATCTTCAATGTAACAGAACAAACTTAACCTAGACTTATCTTAATCTGAGGGAGTACGGGGTCATCGACAGAAGTGGAAGCCGTCGGTGAGGTGTCATCTGGAAATGACTATGTCTAATCCATCGTGATAAGGGCTGGCCGACCCAAGCCCTCCGGGAACGAGCTCCAAAGAAACAAGCCAGGACAAAAAGAACCCCAAAAATATTTTTTCGGCTCCGCCCCCCTGGACCAAGGGCATGCCCACCGACTTCCCAGTTCTTAAATGTTTTTTTTTTTTTTTTTTTTTTTATAACGGCTCTACAACCCGGTGACAGGTCTTGGCCTCCTCCAACCGTTTTCCTCCAATCGTCACGGTCCCGCGCTGACGCCGTCCAGTTTCGCACCCCCAACATGCTTCTGGCATCTGCAGCGACCCCATCCGACCACCTAAGCTTTGGTCTTCCTTTTCTCCTTGTCCCATGGATCAGTTGGGTCAGCAACCCCTTTGGCATATCTCCATCAGCCATTCTGGCAATATGCCCAGCGTACCTTAAGCGCCTTAACTTGTAGGTTGTAACGATGTCTGCCTCTTCAAAAATCGTATACAACTCCTGGTTTGTGCGGCGTTTCCATTCCTCTCCGATTTTTACCCCACCAAAGATTCGTCGGAGAACTTTTCTTTCAAAGATCATCAGTTCTTTTTCGGCTGCCTTTGATGCTGTCCAACATTCCGATCCATACAGGAGCACGGGGCGCACTAAGGTTTTATAGAGGTAGAGCTTGGTCTTTCTTGAGAGTATTCTCCCCCTGAACTGCCTTGCTAGACCAAAGTAGCATCTATTAGCGGCGGCTATCCTTTTCCTAATCTCCACATCGGGGGTGCTGTCTTGAGTGACTATTGAACCCAGGTACTTAAATTCAGAGACCTTCTCGAACCTGTGTTGTCCTATTGCCACTGTCTCACCTGGCCTCGGAACCTCTTCTGATGCCATGTATTTGGTTTTGGACTCGTTTACCTCAAGCCCAAGTTTACTGGCCGAACTCGCCAGAGCCAGAAATGCCTCACTCATGGACTGGAAGGAGCGCCCCACGATATCTACATCATCTGCGTATGCCAACAATTGCACGAGGCTGTTAAAGATGTTTCCGCATCGCTCATCTCGGCGCAAGCCCGCATCTCTTATCGCCTTCTCAAGAGCAAGATTAAACAATAAACAGGCCAGTGCATCACCTTGCCGTAATCCCTTCCTTGCATGAAACTCTTCTGTCAGTTCACCGTTTATCCTAACTACACACCTCATATCCTTCATAGTGACTTTAATCATCTGTATAAGCTTCTCAGGTATATTAAGACCCCTGAGGCCACTGTACAGTTTTTCATGCTGTATGCTGTCATACGCCGCTTTGAAGTCTACGAAGAGATGGTGCGTTTTTATCTTGTATTCTCGGCCCTTTTCTAAGATGGTCCGCAGACAGAAGATTTGGTCCGATGTAGATTTTCCTTTTCTGAAACCGCATCTTAAATGTTAGAAAAACTTAAATATCATGTTTACTCCTAATATTACAAGGTAAGGGACAAGCAGGTAGAGAAACTGTCCTTTGTTGTATGACCCAGCTGTGTCTCTCTGCCAAAGGCTGTGAAGGGGCTAGCTACCCTATTACGCAACACGCGAATACTATGCTTATTAAATTAAACCCTATAGGTTTGATACATAGCACGATATATAATTTTGGGAGTTGATTTCCGAACCTAAATAGGGGAAGCTGTTTACCCTCTGAAACCGGTAGTCTCCTGCTTCAATTCATAATCCAATTAATCTACTGATTTTACCACTGTACATTTTAAAATTAAAAGGAACGAATTCCTAACATTAATAATTAAATTAAATTAAAAATTCATGATTATTCGAAATAAACAAAGTTGAGAGAAAATATGGGTTTGAAACATGGCTTTATTCAATCAAACCAATAAAGCTCATAAAATATGTCCTGGCGACAAATATTAAAACAAAAATTATACTCTAATAAATTTCTGATGAGGAAATTGTCGGCTATTTTTCGATCCGAGCAACACCAGCAGAACTAGAGAGTATCAAAATGTTACATATTCAATGGTAAAAAAACATTACACTAAAATAATATAGACCCCCGGCCAAAAGACATACGAGTATACATATCAAAAATCTCTCTCTATTTATTCTTTCCTTCTTATTGGACAATCTTCTCGAACTTCATAAATTTTTGTGTATCAAATATAAATGTACCAATAGACATTTAAGCAATCATGGGACAAGTATAAAGCAGAACAGAAAGCGGCAAATAAAAACACTTAGATTAACAAAAAGAGATTTACTAGTTCAGAGAAAGGAACGAGCCTTATTCAAAGGCAGCTATGCAGTGCTTAGATCATTTAGCTTATTAAAGTTTTGCACTATGCAATGATTGATTATTATAAGGCAAGATATACTTCGCATTGTTGATAACGAACATCTGGTGATCCTTGTTGAAAAAATGCTATATCAGCTGTTGACAGGGGTAGGGGAAGTGAAGAAGGGTCCACATCGCTGCGATCGACAAGATGAAAAAGAAATCTGGAAAAAAAATCTCCGTGTGAGACTTACAGCCATCCATCCTCCCTCTGGTCATCCGCTTATTACTTTCTTTATTTTATTTTATTTTTTAGCACCTCGGTCACTCCTTGTAAGAAAGAAGAATTAATTGATGAATATAAAGCAAAAAAAATAAGAGTTCTAAAATTCTTAGAACAAGATTAATTTTAAAATGATGTAAAAAACTTTCTTTTTTTTTTTTTTAAATTCTTTTATTAACCCTTAACCGGTGCACAGTGGAGTATTGGCCATGAAATCCTGGCCAAAACTATTTACCTATTTTTTTGTGACTGTGGAATACTTAAAACATTCTATCAACAATCTAGAAATATATCAGACTAATAAAATATAAAAAATTTCTCATGGGGATTCTCAGGAAAAATCAGGTAATTTGAAAAACGTCGGGAAAATGTTCAAGACATTTGAAAGTTATATGCCAAAAATATCTGCCCAACAAAGCCCGACAGTATAACATAATCTTTCTTATTCTTGTAAACAAGTCTATTTTTTTCGTTTAAACATCGATATCAAAAGAACTACAAGTTAACCGTTATGATAATAAAACTTGGTAAAAGCTAGTTATCACAGAGAAATACATACCTTTCGAAACTGTGTAGAGAAATTTCAAACCACTTGTTAAATGGATTCCACAGAAATCACAAAGACTTGGATATCAAACAATTCACTTTAAGAGGTATTTTTATACATTTATTAAAAACATTGGGGGGGGGGTGAGATTTTTTTGTTGTTTAACAAGTAGAAGGATTGAACTTTACATTAATGCAAAAATATCTGCCCGACAAAGCCCGACAGTACAACATAATCTTTTTTATTCTTGTAAACAAGTCTATTTTTTTTGTTTAAACATTGATATCAAAAGAACTATAAGTTAGCCGTGATGATATTAAAACTTGCTAAAAATTAGTTATCACAGAGAAATACATACCTTTTCAAGCTGTGTAGAGAAATTTCAAATCAATTGCTAAATTGATTCCACAGAAATCACAACATCTTTAAGCATCTTACAACTCAGCAAAAGCAACTGTGTACATGCAGCGTACCCAACTCCTGGATTTAGGCTAGTTTCCTCGAGCAGGAAGTGGATAATAAAGAACGAGATAAATATATTTCGATGTAAACAATCCTAAGCTACCAGGAAATACGTATTGTAATGTTCTGAAGTACAATTTATTTTTTGGACTTTTGGCCATGATTAAATGGTAAATACTCCACCGTGCGGCGTAGCAGAGTCTCTGGGACTCTAGCAGATATAAACAGTTTCATAACTAATGTCTTTTTCGTTCAAACAGGATGTGTTTCTCGGTACCTTCTTAGAGTGAGGGGACGCCCCATTTGTTATGTTTACTATAATATTATAGTATTCCGCGAATTGAAGTCGGCGTTACATTATTTTATTTGTGATCCAAAAAACCAATATGCTTGCAAAGTTCAATTGTATGTTCAGTGCATTGGAAATCTAGATGAGTTCTAAAATAATGTTTTTTTAAGGACATTTCTACCAATTTCAATTTTTTTTCAAGTTAACATGGGCTAATTTATGATAGTTCAGGCCTTAGGTAATAAGTTTTTTGCTAAAAGTTTTTATATTTTTAGTTCGTTTTTAAAAAATAATAGTCCAAGTGTAACAATGTTTATTTTCGTCAGAAAAATTATTATTTTGAGTTTCATATCCTTGATTGCTTTACTTTTTTGTTCAGTATTTTACAAATAAAGTATTTTGTGTCTATAAATGCCTTTGATTATTTTAACATCGAAAAAACATTATTTTTTCAGGGAAAGGAAAAAAAACTCCTACTTTAATTTTGGAGTCCTAGGGACTCCGCGACGCACACAGTGTTAACGTTTTCGGCCACGCTGGTTAAGGGTTAATTGAAATTTACAACTGTACTAGAAAACATATCTAGTAAATATGCGGTATACAATACGATATAATGACATGATTAAAACTTCTAGAGGAACTACCCATTGGCAATACTCTAATGAAATATCTACAAAAGAAGAGAATCCAGAGGTCATCTTCTTTTCAGACGCCTCGGACGATTGACAGGAATGAATTGGAAAGCAAGTTGTGCAACAAGTGGATTTGGATGAGTATTAAGTTTATTGTGAAAGGAAAGGCGACATATGTAATATTAAGGTCATTGTGAATCAGTTCATTTGTGACAAAGTAAGAAGCATTAAGGATTTTTCAAAGGATGTTGGATTGGAGTGATTGAATGCGGGAATAATTCGATAGTTTAGTGGATCCCATAACTCTATACCATAAGACCAAATAGGTCTGATAATCGTCAGATAGATGAGTTTTTTTGTAATGAATCGGGAGATTTGAACGTTTGTAGAGTATGTTTTGTAGCAGTCGAAATCGACATGCAGCTTCTTGGCTTTTCAATCTTCTATGAGGGTGCCAGGTAAAACTCTTGTCCAGATTAAAACCAAGGTATCGTATTTGTTCCATATTATTTAATGGTACTCTATTAAAGGATACTGGAGGACAGGATGAAGTAGGTTTTCGATGTAGGGTAAAGGTTATTTGCTAAGGAGTTGCCTTAATTCTCCAGTTATGACACCATTCTTCAAGGGAAGTGATATGTGACTAGAGTTTCTGGGATGCAGTATATGGATCATCATTGATAACACGCTGGTTTCATCAGCGTAGGTTGTGAGGATAGTATTAGGATAAGTTGGAATATCAAATGTATACACTGTATAAAATCTGAATACTAGCGGTCTGAGGAAAAATAAATGAGTATTTAGAATTGTGGTTATCTTTAAATACTCTATCAGAAAGGTTGAAACGCAGGATGAGGGAATATGTAGATGGAAGGGATTGGCGAAGTTTATAAAGCAGTCTTGAATACCATACCCGATCAAAGGCCTGTTTAATATCTAAAAAGACACCCAATTCATCTTGCGCTCCAATCCAGATGAGATAACATCCACGATGGCACTGCTAGGTAGTGGAGTGAAAGAAAAAATTTAAAATTAAGATAAGAGTACAATTATTACAATGTAACAAGAATATATACATACGGATACATTTCTTGAATGTTACTATTAAATGTTTAGTAATGTTCTTGAAGTTCAGGCAATAAATAAAAACAACTATTTTGGCGACGCGTTACTTACAGCATTGGCATGATTATGGGAACAATATAGTCTCGAAACATGGCAAAATAATTATTTTTATTTACTGACTGACCCTCAAGAACTTCACTAAATACATATATACAGGGTGTTCAATATTCGATAGCCAACACCTTTTTTTTTCCACAGTTTTTGAAATTTTGAAACGAAACTTTCAGGGTACTTAACTGTGTCAAATAAAGTTTCTTTTCAGATTATAGATAGTCTACTCTCCAACCTTCTCCAGTTCTTCTGCAGTAAACTTAACTTTAGAATTCCCAATGGGATATGGTATTTTTTACTACGGATTTCGATTGAAAATCAAAGTTTGAATCAATTTTATACCGGTAATATTTTTTTTATCCGGAGCACCGTTTCACCGCAAATCGCGAAAAACCATTTTAAGAATATAAGCAGTATAAAATAAAGCAGTGTTATTGCAAAATAAAATAAACTTTGAACAAAAACGATGGAAAATATATGTTAACCTTGTGTGAATATACAGTGCTTTTAATTTAAATTGTTTTAATGTCACTCATTTAATTAATTCCCACAGATTACCTTTTCTTTTATAATTTCCTTACCTCATATATTTGGCCCCATTCAAGCCTCTGGAAAGGAAGTTATAAATTTAATTAGTTAATCACCGATGTTATAAATTATTTATAATTTGTCATCTAATCAAGTCCTGACTGGCATCTCTCTTAGATTAATGCTGACCCGGACTCGATAGAGAGTCGGGACATAGCAGATTACTTTTGACCAGCAAGACTAAAACAACAAGAAACTGCTCGTCGGTACAGACTACTTCAACATTTACTAGACAAACGATCAAACCTCCCAATTCATTACAAAAGACTTATTTACATGAATGTTATTAGACCTATTTGGACATACGGAGTTGAGCTTTGGGGCTCTACTAAACCAACCCATTCATCCCTTATCCAATCCTTACAATCCAAAATCCTTCGAAAAATCCTAAATGCCCCTCACTTTGTCACCAATAAGCTTATCCATGAAGACCTTAATGTTCCATATGTTGCTGAGTTAGCCCAACCAGATATGCATCCTTCCATAGTAAGCTCCATAACCACTCAAATCCATTAGTTTCTCAACTTGCTTCCCACTCCATTCCCGATAATCCTCCGAGGTGTCTGAAAAGAAGATGGCCTAGAGATCTTCTAGTGTAGAATTTTATTGAAGTGCTACTGATGAGTAGTTCTTTTCAAGTTGTTACATACCATTGTAATCGTTATCAGCTCATTTACTTGATGTTCATATTGTATAGTTGTAAATTTCAATAAATTGATATATATATATATATATATATATATATATATATATATATATATATATATATATATATATATATATATATATATATATATAAAACTTTTGACTATTTATGGTTTCTTGTATAACTTTTTTTTTTTATATACATTTATAAAAAGGCTTTCGTTACGGTGAAGTATTATAGTAAAATTGTAATCTAGTAAATTTATATAATTATAAAAAAGAGATAACAGCGCTGCTTATCTAGCGCTACTTGGTCACGGTATCGAGGACAGAGTGGAGGAGCTGAGCTATCAACAGGCATCAATCATGGCCGATCGGCCGGCGAGGACACGAGTGGGCTTTTTTCCATTTTCCTTGAGAGGCCATTGAAGAAAATGAATGGAGTATTTACCGACTGTCAGCTACAACAGCTCTCCCACCCCTTCCCACACCCCCCACCCTCTCATATATCTCTGCCCTGGAACACTTTTCTCTTTGCCACTCCTCCGCCAGAGGTCAGCACTTAGGGGTCACCGGTTATCGATATTCCTTTAATGTCATCTAGCGAATTTTATATTAACAAAATATATCATTAAATTTATCCTCCGTGTAATTGCCTGTTTATACTTAATATATATGTAGGATGTAGTTGGGGATCAGTAAAAAAAAAAAAAAATCAATGTTTAATATAAACAAACAAATATCGTTCGAAAAAAACGGAGTTCATTACTACGTATCGAAACTTTCGGGGAAAAAATAGTTAAAAAAATATATGGGGAAATCAGGGTCACAAATAGCTTCAAGTACTTGGGAGAGATTATTTGTAGTAATGGGTCTGAGAAAAGGGGAATGGAGGAGAGGTTGGTCAAGATGGAAAGACTCAGCTTTGCCACCAGTAGCCTATACTGTAAAAAGGGTCTTTCAATAAGAGCGAAGATTAGACACTACAACACGCTTGTTTTTGCTGTATGGAATGGAGACCGCTTCTCTTCCTAGGTTAAGGAAACTTTTGGGAGTATAGAGGAAAATCTTGAGGAAAATTTATGGGCCAATAAAATTACCAGAAGGATATAGGCTGAGGCCTAACAGAGAATTGTACAGAGAAATGGATGACCTGGAAACGGACATAAGGTTTAGGAGGCTACGTTTCTACGGTCATATGGTCAGGATGAACCAGAGCAGAATAAATAGGAAGATCTTTGGGGAAATGCGGGGGTATAAAGGGGTTGGGGGGTACATCGGGCAGATGAAGAAAGGAACAGGGAAATTGGGGATTTCAAGTCAGGACTGTTTCGATAGGGATAGATATAGGGAAAAACTAAGGGAAATAAAGGTCCTTGTGGGCACCAAGGAGGTGAGGGGGAGGACAGTATGGAGGGAGGAAGAAAAAAGAATGCAGTCTAAGAGAATGAAGAAGAGGGGGGAGGAGAAGAAGAGGGAGAGATGTGTGGGGACAGTGGGTAGGAAATGATATTCACGAGGTCCGTAAGGCCGTTTCTTGTAAAAAAAAAAAAAAAAAATAATAAAAAAACATATATATTTATTTGCCAACGTTTAAGTCAACTTTGATGGCCATCATCAGGGCTAAAAAAACAAAGAAAAATGAATTAGAAAAAATTAAAAATAATAAGGTCAATAAACAAACCATCTTAAAAAATGAAATAAAAATTAATTTAATAATGACAGGGTGAATAAACAGTTAGAATTAGGTTATGTAAAGAATTGGCATTATTATATATAGATAAGTTAAAAATTAAATACAAAAAAATAAAGAGGGTATAAGATGATCAAAAGAGATGTTATGAGTAAGTAGAAAAAAATTTGTAAATAAGGAAGCTGTGTAAATTTATTATTAAAAACATACCAGAAAAAAAAAATATAAACTAACCAAAAAAAAAATCAAACAAACTAAAACATTTTTTTTTTCGTTAATTTGTCATGGGATCATTTTATCTTTTTTATATTCTTTAAAATTCTTTTTTTTTTCCGCGTAACGGCCTTAGAGACCACGCGAATATCATTCACTTCTTACTACTTCTCTCCTTCCTTCTCTCTTCCCACCTTTTCTTCATTCATTCCGATTGCTCCTTCCTTCTTTCTTCGGTCCACGCTATTCCTTTTCTCGCATCCTTCCTTCCCACAAGAACTTTGATAACATTTAGTTTTTTTCCTGTATTCATCCCTATCAAAGCAGTCCTGGTCTGTTATTCCCAGTTTCTCAGTTTCCTCTTTCATCTGTTTGGTTTGGCATATCCCCCAGAACTCTTGTATCCTCTGATTTTATAGAAGATTTCTCTATTTAATCTATTCGGGCCCATCCTCACCATATGCCCATAGAATTTTAATCTTCTCATTCTTATATCTGTTTCCAGATCATTTATATCCTTGTAAATTTCTTTATTAGGTCTCAACCTAAAGCAGAAGAAGGTTTTCTTCGGTCCGTGAATTCTTCTAAGTATCCTTCTTTCTATGGCTAACAATTTCCTTAGGCTGGGGAGGGAAGATGATTCCATTCCATATAGTATAACCGGTTTGACGACTGTATTATAGTGCCTAATCTTAGCGTCTATTGAAAGGCTTCTTTTATTATAAAGACTGCTTGTCGCGAAGCTTAGTTTTTCCAGTTTGCTATTTTTTTCTTTTACACTTTCCTTCTCAGACCCATTGCTACTTATAATTTCCCCAAGATACTTGAATTTATTTGTGACTTTAATGCTCCCGCACTTAGTCTCTACTATTTTCTTTTGAAAATTTCTGTTGCTAGTCATGAATTCTGTTTTCTCAAACGATATTTGTAAGCCTGCCTTTTCAGCAATTTCCTTTAAAGTGTTCAATTGGTCAATTGCTTCGCTTTCAGTCTCCGCCATTAAGGCAAGATCGTCCGCATATGCTAGGCATCTTACTTTGATGTGCTTGTTTTTTGTTCCTATCTTTGCACCAATATCGTTTCTCTTCCACATTTCCTTCATGACTTTGTCCAAGACTACGTTAAACAGTACCGGAGAGAGGCTATCACCCTGTCTGAGTCCTGTCCTTATTTGGAACGGTTTACTGATGGATCCCTGAAGCTTCACCCTTGATCCCGTGTCTGTAAGTGTCAGAATTTATTTAAAATTCTTTATTAAACTTTTTTTTAATTTTTTTTTTTTTCCGTTTATATTTTGTTAATTTTGAAATAATATAAAAAAGACAAAATGATACAATAATAAAGTAGTAAGTATAAAATAATTTGTAAATAAGGAAACAGTGTAAAATTACGATTAAAAACATACCAGAAAAACAAATTATAAATTAAACCTAAAAAATAAAAAAATTAAACTAGTTTTTTTTTTTCTTTACTTAATCATTGTATCATTTTATCTTTGTATATTACTTCATAATTACCTAAAAATGTAAAGAAAAGGAAAAATGAAAAACAATATTAATAAAAAATTTTAAAATAATATAATAAAGATAAAATGATACAATGACAAATTAAAGAAAAAAAAATTAAACTATAATTTTTTCTAGTAATTTTATAATAATAACTTTATCACTTCTTCCTTATTTACAAATTATTTTCTACTTACTCATAGCGTCTCTTTTGATTATCTTATATCCTCTTTATTTTTGTTTGTATTTTATTTTTAACCTCTCTATATCTTTTACTAGACATACATTCTGGGATTCCAATTATTTAAAAACGACCTATTTATACGGCTGTGATTAGACCTATTTGGATGTACGGATTTGAGCTTTGGGGCTCCACTAAACGATCCAGTTCATCTTGTATCCAATCCTTACAATCCAAAGTTCTTCTAAAAATCTGAAATGCTCCTTCCTTTGTCACAAATAAATTTATCTATAAACACTGTAATGTTCTTCAACACAATCTGCATTCAGAAGCTAACGGCAAAATTTAGGTCTATGTTCATTACCACTGGATTTTAAACATTACATTGAAAATCTAATAAAATTAATCCTAAATAATAATAATAAATAAATATAATAACATAAGATCCTCTGTATACCAAATGGGAACACCATGTTTTTTCGGTTTCAAAAATGAATTTCTCCATGAAATTGATACAAAATCATTACGTTCAACATATCATTCGAAAGCTGATTAAGTTTGCAAGACTTTGTGAGTTTTGACGTTTTGTGGATAGTTTCTTTGAAAAATAGTGAGCGTTGAAGTAATATAAGACATTGTTACTTCCCTAAATAAGGTAAAGATCAAGCTGTTCTTTAGACACCAAGTTTTTGAAATTCAAGATTACAGGTACTCAGCTATTATAGAAAATTGAATGCTGAATCCGTAAATGTGGTCAAAATTGGAAAAAATATTTAAATCAAATGAAGATATTACAGCTTTTATGGGGAAAAAAACGTGGGTTTCTCAAAAAAGTCTTTGATTTATCGTATATCTGCAATGGATTGGAATAGAAAGGTGAAGTCCCTGTATATAAGCCTCTCTAAGTATAATATCAATTCGTTACATACCTTAATTCCTACTGTTTATTAACCCTGTTATATTTAATTTTACATTATCATTGTATAATTTATCAATATTAGAACTTAATTTATTTTTATTATTTTTAGATCATTGAAAATTGTTGATTGACGTCATTATTTTTAATTAAGATTAATGAATTAAATGCCACTTCTATTGCGATTATTTTATTTGAAAACTAGTTTCGAATGCTAAACATTCATCTTCAGTTCTAAAACATACAATAAAATTTTTAACACATCAGTACTATGTTACATAAATTATATATACTAAAGTTTTTAAAAAGATAAGACAAGAAATCAAGCATAGACACTCACCTTTGAGGTAACTAAAACACTGAATTTGTGAGAAGTAAAAAGGGAGAGCAGGTAGGTTACATTTTTTATTTACAATGGGGTTTCCCTTATGACTCATTGGATTTTACCGTTCCTATGGGAAACAAATTTAAAATGGGGCTATTGGATATGTTAATCTGATCATTTAAAACAAAAATCTGGATCGGTTTTAAACGATTTTATTATTTCTAGTGATTCAAAAGTATTTAATTTTAGGCTATTTTCTACTTGATGTAATATTTTTACTCCCGAGTCTTTATTAAATGTGTGGTTATTTTCATTTAGATGGATAGCGAAATTGGAATTTTGGATCTTATTAGTGTATGCTCTTATATGTTCATTTACTCTTTGATTTACTGATCGTCCGGTTTTTTCCCGTGTATTTTGCTTCACAGTCATTACATTTTAATTCGTATACGCCGCTTTTTTGGAAAGGGTCTATTTTGTCCTTCGGTGAAGGGAAGTATGATGACAATGGCTTATCTATTTTAAATGCAGGGTTTAAACCTAATTTTTTTAATTCTTTCCCGACTTTAGTGAATATTGGGCCGTAGTATGGTATCAAAATATATTGATATAGTACTGATGTGTTGAACATTTTATTGTATGTTTTAGAACTGAAGATGAATGTTTAGCATTCGAAACTAGTTTTCAAATAAAATAATCTCAATAGAAGTGGCATTTAATTCATCAATCCTAATTGTATTGATCCTTCTATATCATTATGCGTACCTCAAGTCATTATTTTTAAGTTTTTTCTATTTCCTCTTTTCTTTTTTTTTTGTAATAGCCCTGAAGATGGCTATAAAAGTTACCCGAAAACGTTGGCGAATAAATATGCTTGTTTATATCAAACGTTGCCTTTTTTTTTTTTTACTGATTCCCAACTATAAAGTTTATATTTTATAGATTATTTTTGTTTAACTTTATTATTCCTTTATTGAAGAAAAGTGTTTCAAACGACCTCATATCACTAAAAACATTTTCAGTTAACAACTTTTCTGGTTATTCTAGTCCTAAAATTGTAATAAATTTAATGGCTGCGGTGTAAAAAAATTTACTTAATTACATTTCTGTAGGTATTAAGAATTTTAAGTTTAAAAATATTTAGAAGTATGAGTTATTTTGGAAAACTTATTATAAACACGTTTAAACAGATATCGGAATAAATGAATATATACCTGTTCGTCTTAGAATCAGTATCATTGAAGAGGAGTAATAAAAATATGCTGTTAACCACAAAAGAGCACTTCAAGCATATCGTGACTTTAAAATTTAAAAATTAAAATGGCAATTAATTTCTTTGACAACGCTATCCATTATAGTATTGTCCATTTATCAATATTTAAGCACTCAGCTTCTTCGCCCACTTTAATGGAACGCCCACTCTCCAATCATTCATCCATTGTCTTCTCTATTTGCTATAACTTAATCTCATCAACACCAACCCACGACTGCCCCAGGTTTCTAATGACAAATTCCCGTCCAATCTCTGATATTCAAATGTCTTCATACGCCACTGACCACGCGTTCTACCCACCTCTCTACGAGGTACAAGACTTCCAAAGTAGAGATTTATTTTAATCTCATAATCCATACTAATATATAAAAGGACAACTAATTTCTCGTTTGTGATTATTAACCACGAGAACCATTCTGTACTAAATTTAGATTAGATCATGTTAATAGCTCAAGAAAGGTTCGGCAATGATATAATTTATTAATTGTCAGTTAAATTTATATTTAAAAAAAAAAAACGATAAAATTTTGAATTATAGTTAAGTATGAAAAACGACCGATAGTTAGCGAGATAGTTTACAAAGGCGCGATGTTATATAGAATTTAAAATTGGTAATGAAATTTACGTATTAACAATTAAATTGTTATTAAAAGGGGACTAATTTGTGATCAAAAATGTGGATCTCAATGAAGTTTGAAAATCGACCGATATTTTGCTAATAAGATGAAAAATATTCTCTCTGTATCTGGATTACAAACTCATACATTCAGATTAAAAATTGGTTGTCCAATTATGCTTTTAATGATCTTCAATCACCTTATCTATGCAATCGTACCAGGTAGAAACATAATTATATAATTCTCACTCACAAGGGGAGGACACACTCAGTCTCTCACGGAATTTTTCTTGTTGGCAATTTTCTGGAGGTTCCTGGTCAAAAAATATTTTGCCGTTCCGACCAATGGGCCCTAGAAGCTGAGAAAAAAAATAAAATAGAATTAAACTAATTTATTTTATATCTCGAGTTTAAATAGTGATATCGACATGATTCTTGCACCAAGATGTTTAGTTTTGATGGCGGATTTAAGGAAAAATACAGTCATTTCATAGATTTTGGTTTAGGTTAATTAAATTCTAAAAAAATGATTAGTTTTTCAAGCAAACTACCTCTATAGATTTTTTCACACAAATATTGACGTCAAATTCTAATTTAGCATCCTAAAAAACATTGAAAAACACTTATTTAACAAAATCAAAATTATCATTTTTTTCACGCTCTTCGAGGAAAATGAAATTTTTAAACCGATTATTACTTACATACCTTTAAATCGTCATTACTTTGTCACACAATTTACTGGTTGGTATCGCTGGAATGAGGAGAGCGTCAGCTTTCTTTTGATGTATATAAATTTAAAATTCAATGAACATAAACCTATTAAAAAAATTGAAAAATCCGAAAAATATTTTGATTTTTAGCTTGAGTTTGAAACCAGATAGGATGATGAAACCAAAGAAATTTTAAGCGTATTACCACCCTACATTTCGTGTAAAAAATAAAGATGATACGTTTAACCGTCTAAACGTAATTCATGTTTTTGTCAATTTAAACAAAAGTTGCCTACCATTTATTTGGTCAGGCAAATTTTGAAGCTTACGAATTTATTTTTTTTTATTTATATGAAATTTCGTATTTAAGGGTTCTTTGGAATGCTGAATTCGAATCCGATGTCGGTTCTTTGAATAAAAATATATTGAAGGCACTTCACTTGAAACATTTTAGCTTTTACATTGTAAAATGTGATAGTAAATTTTTTTAGCCCTAGAATTCCATTTCAGCACCCTCAAAACTTAGGAAACGTATGTATATATATAAATATCAATAAAACCAAAAAAAAAAAAAAAAAAAAATATATATATATATATATATATATATATATATATATATATATATATATATATATATATATATATATATATACACTGTTTAGGAAAAATAATTTATGACTTTAATAATAAATATTAAAGTTATTATAATTATTTATTTTTTTATTGTAATAATAATTTATTACAAATTAATATTTACATGATATACAGACAGAACCACATATTAGATTGGATGGTTAGCTATTTACAATTTTTGTTAAATTATTCAAACTTGGAACACATCTCTAATCCGTTTTGTAATCCTTGTTGACTGGGTTGTTCTAATAACTGAAGCTTATTACCTTACAATTTCATTTTCATTATATTTAACAAAATCCTGTCAGCAACGGAAGTGTGGCAGTTATTGCTATAATTTTTTTATGTCAACTATCACAATCATATTTTAACATTTTCAACTGCAAAATAAAACAAAAATTTTAAATATCTAACCATTAAATAAATAAATAAATTATTATTACAATGAAAAATAAATAATTATAATTACTTTAATATGGAATTCTAGGGCTAAAAAAATTCGCTATCACATTTTACAATGTATAAGCTAAAATGTTTCAAGTGAAGTGCATTCAATATATTTTTTTCTGACTTAAAATCTGACGTCAATTTTTGTGAGAAAAAATCTATAGAGGTACTTTGCTTGAAAACCTAATAATTTTTTAAGAATTTAATTGTCCTTAACCAAAATCTATGGAGTAGCTGTATTTTTCCTTAACTCCGCAATCCAAACTAAAAACTTTGGTGCAAGAATCATGCCGATATCATTTTTTAAACTCCAGATTCAAAATAAATTAGTTTAATGCTATTTTATTTTTTTTTTTCGGCTATATATATATATGTATGTATGTATACGGGTATTTTCAAAGGTTTTCCCAGATATATGTAGATGGAATTTTCGTATTTATGTGTAACATATAAATGGATATATGGTTATTGGCTTATACCGTATATTATTATAAATGTATGTTATTAGTCTGAGTGTATTAAATTGGAATAACATGTGTTGAGATTCAGTACGTCAGATTTTCTGTTTATTTATTTTGTTTAAATTTTTCTATGCTTATCATTTCTTTAATATTTCGTTTAGAATTATTTTGTTCATGATATATGTATGTGCGTTTGTGTGTGTGTGTGTGTGTGTGTGTGTGTGTGTCTGTGTGTGTGTGTCTGTGTGTCTGTGTGGACATGGATAATGTTTTTTCTAAAATATTGATATTAAATGATTAATAAGGTTCTTGAGGTTCAGTCAATTATATTATGGCTAAGTTTCAGGACTAAATTGTTCTCATAATTGTGCCCTACAGTGGAACAAAAAAGGTAGGAATACAATTACATGAGGTACACTGGTTATTTAAAGAATAACGTTAACTTACATGATACCAAGAAAGCACATTTTGAACCAACTGAAGGCTACCTGCTTTAGGATACCTTTATCACTTCCTACCTTTATGTTGGCCACCTGGTACTACAAAGGGGAAGGAGCTAAAGGGGAGGTTATGGAACAGATTTGGGTGACAGAGGTAAAACGATATCAAATTTCCCGAATGATAGAATAAAAAAAGGCAACGACCAGATCTTGGCGTATGTTTCTTTTCTGTGGGGCATTATAAATCTTAATTTGAATGATGCTGATTTTAAAACCACTGCGAAACTACATATCGATGATCACAGGGAATAAGGTGGTAAATTGTAAAATAGCTAAAATCAGTCAAATGCGCTATAATCATCTCCTAAGCCTCTCTCAGTCTGTAAATAAGTCACTAACTCTTAGTTATATTTATTTCTAATTGGATCTAGAAGTTGACGAGGATGACATTCGATTTTTTCTATCTATACGTTCAATAAACAATTCTTAAAATTTAAAAAAAATATATATATATATATATAAAGGCCATAAGGCCAGTAAAGACTATTGAATTGAGGCTAAAATGAGAATTAAAATGGGTGATAGTTACTTAAATGCTAATGAGTAATCTCGACAAAATAATTGGTGAACATAAACACTGTAGATGCTAAGTTGTTAAGATAATGAAGACAAGTTACTGAGTTAATACTTAATGAGTAGATACAGAGTTACTGAGATATTGAGAAATTTTTGCTAAATTTCTTTTTCCTCACATTTGCTCCTTATTTCATTTCCTTTCTCTTTCCATTGTACACACTTATAATTACCCTTACTATATATGTCCCAATATTTATCATATGTATCAATATATTTATCACTACTCTATAGCTGTACTTTGCATATTTGATTTATTATTAACTATCTAGTTAACTCCCTACTGTTACTAGTAATTTTATTCATTCTGTACCAACTCATTAGCTTAACCACTATATCTAATTAACTATATATTTACCATTTCTTATATTTACCTATTATATTGTTCTATTTACTCATTCATTATCACTCCTGAAATATTCTTTTCAATTCTAATTCAATAGTTTACATTTCTTGTACTGGCTTCAGTGCCTTCAGATATTAATCCAGTTATCTGTCCTCAATATCTCAGTAACTCTGTATCTACTCATTAAGTATTAACTCCTTTAAGTATTAACTCAGTAACTTGTCCTCATTATCTCAACAACTTAGCATCTACTTTGTTTATGTTCACCAATTATTTTGTCGAGATTACTAATTAGCATTTAAGTAACTATAACCCATTTTAATTCTCATTTTAGCCTCAATTCAATAGTCTTTACTGGCCTTATGGCCTTTATATATTGCCTTTATGTTACTATCCTTACTCTTATACAGTTATTTTATTTTTCATTTTATGTTTATTCATTTTTTCTCACTCATTCCTATGTTGGTGTGTGTTTATTCATATATTTTTACAATGTAGTCATACCTTCTTGCTTGTTTTCTTTTTTTTCTTGAAAACTTGAAATGCAAGTCGAAACGTTGCCTTTAAGAATTAGAATAAAATAAACATTTTATTTTGATCTGCTGAGTATCTTTGACTGCCTACACTAATTATCTACATCTCCTATATATCACAGTCAACTATACCTTATGATTAAAAAAAAAAATCATTGTACCTAGATAAACACTCACTTCTAATCAATAATTATATTTTCAAAAATTATTTTGACATGGATATGTCTTCTGGCTAGGTGTCTTAACCTCTTTGATGTAACGTTATTTTCACCCGCAAAAATGTAACGTTTTGACACGCTTTAAATCAGTTCGTGTTCTTCGGAACGAAAATTGGCCTTCAATTTCTAAATCAGAAATTTAATGGAGAATTTTTATGTTAAATAAAATTTCTCGCTTGGAACTTCCGTTTAGGATCTATATTGGTTTGAACAGAAAAAGTCACTTTTTTCTATATTTTTTAGATAATGGGGCTTTTATGGAACGCTTTTGCTCTTGGTGCTCGGGTCAAAAATTTGAAGATAGTTTCCTTATCAGTAGATATCCTAGCAGTAGATATAAAATCAGAAGATTATAGATATATATATCCATGGTCTATTGTTACTCGCAATCAGGAAGAAATTGAGTTTATATTTTCCATTTTAATAAAAACATTTTCTTTGTGCCTACCTACATTTGGAACTATTCTTTCAATATAAAATTGCAATAGAATTAACAAATATTTCCTAAATCATAATTATCATTGTAAACAATATTTTTGTCTGTTCGGAACTATAGAAATTTATAATAAAAAAATAAATAATAAAGCTTTATTGGCATCATATTTATGACAAAAGCCTCTCTCTTAAGAGGTAAAATGGAGTTCATCTCTAAAATAATTTTACAGAATAGAAACTGACTTGTAAAAATATGAAATAAAATATACAATATTCTTGTAAACCACAAAAACAAAAACAAAACTTCTTTTTTTTTTCTTTTCTTCCTATAGATCATTTACAATTTTGAACCAACAGTCTCTGTTCCTGGCCACTTTCATCCAGTTGGTTCCCACTCTTCGGGTAATTTCATCCCTCCACCTCATGTACTGCCTTCCCCTGCTCCTCTCTTGGCCGATCGGTGTCCACTCGGTGCTGCTATTCGACTATCTTTCATCCTTGACTCTCGCTAGGTGTCCAGCCCACCTTCATTTCAGTTTTTGGGCTTCCTTGCTGAGACGTTTAATCGGTTCTTAATCTTCTCACTTCTTCGGATTCCCGCCATACTAGAAATTTACCATATAACAAATATTAGAAAATTTGAGGTATATTATGTTTGTATACATTTTTTTTTTTTTAATGTGCAAATTCTAAGTAATTGCTACTTTTATTGAAATTCTTTTTATTTGAAAATTAGTTTTTAATGCTAAATATTCATCGTCAATTCTAAAAATATTTTTAAAAAATTCAAAACAGCACTTTGTCTCTTAGATTATATATATATATATATATATATATATATATATATATATATATATATTTTTTTTTTTTTTTTTTTTTTTTTTTTTTTTTTTTTTTTTTTTTTTTTTTTTTTTTTTTTTTTTTTTTTTTTTTTTTTTTTTTTTTTTTTTTTTTTTTTTTTTTTTTTTTAGTATGAAACCAATATATTGTTACTCCCCTAAGAAGGTAAAACGAAAGTGATCTAACAAGATATCTAGACATGGAATGGAATGGATGTGAAGAGGCGAAAGGTGCGTAGGTTGGTTATTCCTTTTGGATTTTTCTGTGATTGTTTTGTTTTTCTTTTTCTACTGGAAAACAAAATTGAATTGTGACTATTGGAAATATTTATCTGGGCATTCAAATAAAACATTCGATTGGTTTCGAACGGTTTTATTATTTCTAAACATTTAATTTTTAGGCTATTTTCAGTATAGTTTCACTCCCGAGTTTTTTTTTTTTTTTTTTTATTTATGGCTATTTTCATTAAATTGGGGTTTATCTTAAAGTAATTATTTGGCGCTAGGAATGGATCATGTTTTTACTACACACTTCATCAAATGTTATATATTTCAAAATAACATGTACTAATGCCAATCTCTCTCTCTCTCTCTCTCTCTCTCTCTCTTTCTCTATATATATATATATAAAATCCTATGTATAACTTGTAATAAATTGTAAGTTTATTTTATTTTTTTTTTTTTAAGACTAACCTTATGTTGATTTTTTTTTTTTTTTTTTTTTAACAAAGAAGTTTCCTCCATACTATTATCTGACCATATAATTCAATTAGCTGCAGGAGCTTTAGTAATTCAATTATCCCTAGGACTATCGAATTATAGCCGATGAAATAAGGTTATCGGTCAGTGTAATATCACACAGCCTCAAATAGAACAAGGCTTTGGAGGAATTCACTCAAGATAGCGTGAGGAGAATCGCATAACCTGCCTTAGGAGATAACCCAATAAAACCTTCATACTAAATCTAATATTGTTTATGATAAACAATTCCACAGGGCAAAAAAAAAATGTTTTTTAAAACTTTTTTTTTACTTTAATAGCTGATTTTTATAGATTTTTGTGTGCTGAATCCAAATCTGGTTTTAGTTTTTTTTTTGTATCACCCATAGTTTTTGAGAAATTTTCTTTTTTGATATGTAATTTAACTGTTTCATATAACTATAAAGCATTATATAACTGTTTCATATAAATATAAAGCATTATATAACTGTTTCATGAGGCCTAACTTTATATATAGAGGTGGTAAGTGAATGTTTCAAGGATCTTTAAGGTTTTGTGGAGAATGTTCTTCTCGCCGGGTTTTAAAGACTCCCTCACACAGGCCAGTTCTTTCTGCACCAATGTTGATCCCTTACTCTGCTGTCCCATTCACACAAAAAAACATGGAAATTTGGTAAAAACCGCCTTGCTGACCAAGAAGCATGCATGCTTATTTCAAGTCACCACTTATCATCCAACCATAAGCCGAATAGCCAATTTTATTCAAAACTATTTTTAGGTTTTCATAGCTCCCTTTCATATGTACAGAATGTCCAACAGGTATATATGCATCAGTGTTACTATTGTATAATAAAACAGCTTTTAAACTAGTTTTGGAAGAATCAATAAACAGCCTCCAGTCTTCTTTTTTGTATTCAACACCAAACTCTTTGATCAGACCTGGAATGTCTGAGCAGTACACTAAATCACCTTCATATTCATATATTCAAAAATTTCGAAAACTACTGCTCTCTCTTCCTATACACACATATGCTAGTTCCAAATGCCAACAAGTTCTTTTCTTTTAGTCTAGAACCAAGGCTCTATATTTGCTGTAGCACATTGGAACTCTTCATCATCTTGCTCATCTATATGTATATCTGTTTCAGCAGTGCTGCCAACTCTTCTACATCCAGCACAAATTATTTTACTATTTTCTTTGTAGTATATAAAAGCTGTTAAATTCTGTAATAAACCGAATAAATTAATATATTGATGTGGAAATGTGAGAAAATGGTAGGTGATACGGCTTAATAAGTGTCATATTTGGATTTAGCACCCTAAAAAACAGAATAATAAGGTGTTTTAAGTAAAAAAAGTTTTTCATCGTTGGCCTGTGTTATTTATAACTAGCATTCCCCGTCGCGGCTTCACCTGCTCTCAGAATGAACTTACAATTAGATAATTTTAACCAATAATTGAAGTTGTATTTATTTATCGATAAAAATCTTTTATTGTAGAAAGCATGCAAGAAAAAAATCATAGAACATGTGAATAAATCATATTTTGAGTTTTGTCTCCTTTTGTTATTAGAATGATTTGAATGTTAGGATTTCCAGTGTTAGAAAACCCCACATATTATTGACCGTAAGGGAAAAAAATGCAGAATCAAAACTGAAGAGCATTGAATTTACTTTCTTATTATTATAATTATTTTCATTTATACATGTCTGACATTTGAAGAAAATGTTTAACACAAAGTGAGGTAAACCATATTTGTTTTTTTGAAAATTTTCGATATTTTATAACGTATATCTCGAAAACCACTGAAAGTTCGACAAATGTGTTTATAAACAATTTTATAGGAAATTTAATTAGCTTTAATTTTGAAATTTTTCATACTTTTCTGGAGTTCACCGTTTTCGAGATATAATCGAAAAACAAGAAATTCCCCTTTCCCCCACCGTTAGCTCACCCCCAGTGGCGGGGACGTTTAGTATGTTTACCTTCTAACTATTCCTAACGAAGCTATGAAGTCAAAAATATCGGATTTTCCATGCACTCTACAATGTGTTCATTGACTGGACTATACTGGCTTACCTAAAAAAAAAGGAGGTTCTAAAAACGAAAGTCCTTCAGTCTATGACGCTGCTTATTAAACAAATAGACATAGATAAAAAAGCTTTTCCCATAAAAATATCGTTTAGTAGAGGTATATTGTTAACTAAGGAGTCTTTAAAAATTTGATACATCAAGTTCTTCTTAACCAATCCTTCGATATTTTGAGGTAAAAAAAAAGAGGTATTTGTTCGGATCGGCGACACCACAAACTGGCTTGACCCGCGCTACACCGACCAGTTCGATCCTTACGCTTCACGTCATGTTTACATTTTTCGATAGTTCATTCCTATAACCTCACATGTAAACAATCACTTCTACAGTTTCAACTTGGATTGTGTTGTTTATTGCGTTATATTGATATTTAGTCTTCTTAAATGTAAATAGGTGACACAGAAGTTAACAACACGAGGATTAAGTGCTTTATTAATTTATGTTTTCTTATTTCATCTTATCTTATGTGTAAAAGTGTTGCAAAACTTAAGAATATTAATTTGTACATGGATTTGGTGTTTTAAATATTTATATTTGCTCTATCAGTTTAAGTGATAAAATTTCAGTATACATATTTTGTGAATGGATTCTTTTCATCCATATTACTTTTTGTCCTAAAGTGAGACAGATTGTATAATTAATTCAATAAAACATATCACTTTATAAATAAATGTGAGAAAGTATATCACAGGTTTCATGTTTTCTTATTTCCACTTCCCTTGAGAAAATATAGCAGAAATTAACATCATCGCTTTCAACTAGGATTCTGTCTTATACAATGGCTTATAACATGGGGAATCGACAAGGTGAAAATAATCACAGATTATGAGGTAAATGACACATTACTATATAATTGTAGAACTATTAGTATAATGTTAAACTAATAGATTAATGTGTTTAAAAAAAAAAAAATAGAAGCCTGATGATGAAACATTGTCTCCGAAACATGTAGCTACAAATGTTAAATAAATAGAAGTTATGCCAAATAAATACTTAAGGACTCTGTCTTTTTTTATATATATAATTTGTTATTTTCACTTCTCCGACAGAAAGTTCATCAGGAATTAAGTTTACTGGTGGTTCAGTAGTATATTAATTGTTGATTAAATTAATATTAATTCAAAATTGATTTAGTGGATTATATTTCGATATTTTCTTATTTTCACTTCATTATTTCCTTATTTCTCATTTTAATATTAGAAGGTAAACAGAAGTTAATTTTACTTTGAACTGGGATTTAGAGTTTCTCAGTAAATGTAGGAGAATAACCTTTCCCCTCTAAAAGTAGCGACTAGAACATCGAAATAAATCGGAACAAGGTTAGAATCGATAAAAGGTATTCTGGGGCGCGTGTAGGGGTTGGTGTCGCCGATCCGAACATGGAATGATAGGCAGATACAAAGGAAATAGAAAAACTTTGATTTACTAAGGATTCCTTATATCGAGGCTTTACTTCACTTGTTTAGGAGAATAATAAATATTTAATTACACGGAGGTCTAATTTAAAGAAAACAGTAAAGCCTCCGAATTTTTTTTTCTAACAACCCCATTCTTAACAGTTTGTAGATCAACTGACATCAGAAATAAAAATTATTTTAATATTGCTTTCGGTACTCCAGTTAAATGATTCTATATATCTATGTCATAATAAAATACAAGTTCCTGAACTGAGAAGACATTTATCGGTCCCACCGAGCGGAGTGCCGTGGAGTCCTACGATAACGCAGAGTGCTACTAAATCCGTATTAGCATTATTACCGACTTGGGAGATTACTCAAGATTTACCGCTCCACCGCTGCACCCAACTGCTAGCGCCAACTACCCGGCAGCTAGTAAAAAGTTTGAAGAAGGATATTAAAACAACAAACGTGAATCAACATCCCTCGAAAGAGAAGAGGCTTTCTTTGAAGCTTTAATAATACTTCACGAGATTTTAAGTTTGTTTTTTTTCCAGCAAGAAGAAAACTCATAAAAAGATCACCTCTGTGGCTCTATTTCAAACTATATCTCGCCTCCATAAATGTCAGAAAAATATCACAGTGACTTATCGTTAATAAAAATAATAATGGCTAAGATTTAATTTTTAAGTAATGATTCTTGAGCGTTTCTCGCCACCAAAACACGTATAATTTGTCTTTAGTATAGAATATATGAAGCGTAGAATTCCAAAACCAGCCAGGAACATTTTGAAAATTTTTCACAGCTGATCGATAAAGGTAAAGGTTAACCTGGATTAGAAAGCCTTGTCTTTTCTATGTTCGTTTTCAATTTGATTTAACCAATTTTTTCTTTTCAGAAAACTTTTTTTTTTCACCTTATCCTTTAAGTCCGCGCGCCACTTCTAATATTTGGCTACCTGTAGAGAGGAGGGTTTGTTTATTTCGTTTAACGTCACTTTATGCTGCTATGGCTAATCGGACGATGCTACGGTGGGAGTCCTAAATTTTGCCTATCCAGGTATAATTAGGATAGGGATCTTTAACGAGTACCTGACATCGCACAGGCTCGGGACCCCCATTTTACGTGCCTTCCGAAGGACGGCATAGCTAAGGATTTTTTACTCCCTTTAAAAAATCCTAAGGTCATCTGCCGGGCTGCGAACCCGCGATCTTGGGTTTAGTAGGTTGCTATGCTAACCACTACACCACAGGTGACCCCGAGAGGAGGGTTAACCTATCGGATTTTCCTTCAAGGAACCCTCTCAGTATGCTATTGGGACTGTTGCTAATTGTTTTGGTATAATATTAAAAGCTTCTTTACATAAACTGCAGCTATTATTTTTATGTTGAAGTTGATGAGCGAGAATGGGAATAAATGGTTCTTTATTGTTATAAATATGTTTTTTCTATTAATTTTCTTCTAATTTTAATTAAAAGTTATTATACATCAAATTTTGAGCTTTATTGTGGTAAGCTGCCTGAAGGTTCATTTGCCGATATTTTTACGTTGCCAGACGACATTCGAGGAACGCTCGAAATATTAGGATACACGCCAAAGAAAAGGAGTATAGAAGCGGAAGGACCTTCCACGTCGGACGAGCCCCCTGGAAAAAAAAGAGCGATGTTTAGTATGTGGTAGGGCACAAAACACTAGAACAACGAAGAAGTGCAGTAACTGTTCTAACTTTGTTTGTAAAAATCATTTAAACATCAATAAAATTAATAAAACAGGTGCGTTTGAAATGTGATGAAAATGATAAATCAGAGGAATCAAAGCTTTGTGAATTATTATTGTTAAAATATTATAATACGCTTGGTTTGTAAAATAAAGTGTTTGCAATAAGATTTCGGAGTTTTATTGTTCCTGTAATTGCTGGGTGAAAGGTAAGAAACTGGTAGTAAGGATATTATTATTGTCCCGAAAAGGTGCGGATTAGCCAGGTGTAAAAACGGGAGTTCGAGAAAAGGAGACGGTTAAAGGACACGTGACAATAAGATAAACCCGAGCTGTAACCATAATAGAATAACTTCTGACCTAGGTTCATAATTTCTTTTAGAGAAATAAGAAAAATCTGCATCGTTTTATTTTGTTACTGCACAGTTTGAAATAAATATTTAAGTTTTATTAATATTTATGTAGTTAATATTAAATAATTACCAGAGGATTTAAAAAACATTATATATAGTAAGTTTCAAAATGTAAAAGATTTATTTTATACTGCAACCCATTTTTTGCAATAAAAAATTGGAGAAAACCTACATTGGGATAAAGTGCGCCAACGCGCGGCCTTATGTTAATCCACGAGGCGCGCGAACTTAAGGGTTGAGATAATCTAGTAGAATAGCTATTGAAAAAAAATCTTGAAATCAACGGCTGGTTTTGGAATCTTATGCATCATACACCAGGTTCTTTTAAAAAGTAAAAAATAAACTTTGAAGATCAATCAGTGTTTTACGATCATTGTAATCAAATTTTTGACACGAATCTATGTGCAGTTTCACCCATATAAATACATATATAAAGCAATCACATTGGTTGAAACTCTGGTAGAATGTTCAAGAAAGGTGGGTCTTCAGATATATTTCTAAAAGACAGTATTACTTTACAAAAAATCGGAAACCAAGATTTTAAACACAAAATACGAAATCATCAAAACAATGCCAGTGGGTGAAATTACCTTTGGGACCCGAGAAAAAGACAAAAGAAAACAGGGAACCCTAGCTAAAGCAAGCTGAAGAACTGCTGAAGCTGAATGTCAACATAACAAAACCATAGAGCTTCAAACATCGAAGCGGAATTTAGGAAACGCAGAAGCTCGGTGATTCACTGTGAGTTTCTGCGGGAGAAGAAACTGATGGTGAGCCCACCGCAAGTTAAAACGCAGTATTATGTAGCAGTTTCAAAATGGCGAGCATTCCTGGTAGTACATGGTGTAACGAAATGGCTTTGAACGAGCTAGTACTGATGGATTTAAGTTTAGAATCCGAATCTGAAAAAGAGTTCGAGGATGAGAGAATAGTTACGAAGTTAAAACAAAAGAAGAATTTATATTCGGGGACAAGAAAAATTCATGGAGAATTCGCCTTAACTAAAGAATAAAATAATGAAAAATTTACGAACTATTTTCAGTTATTCCGTGACCAATTTAAAGGAGTATATGAGATAATAAAGAAACAAATCGACCGGGCACCATTTGAAATTAAGGTGGATAGTGTTTTGGCGTTGTGAAGGCAGCTTGTGTATTGCACAATATATAATAATAAAAGTTTTATTCGAATGATTAACGGTTTACAATTGCACATATGAAATGTGTTTACATGTTTTGGTAATAAAACAATTACACCACATAGTCAGCTGAGCTTAGCTAAAATGGATATAATTTGGAATGCATTTATTTTAACAGGAGGAAAATTGGCCACTTCCTCCCGTTTCTCAGCCTTCGGATTATTTTTCATATGATCTAAATGACTCGTATCATACAGCAGGCGATGATTTCGCACAGCCTCAATTAATTTTTCATTTATTTTTACAAAAGTCACGGTGACAGTCGGTGAAAAAATGCGGCAAGCAAACTGCGGTCCGCGAAACTACTGTTAGAGAATACTCCCTGCGGTGTAACTGCAGTCCAATATGCGGGGTTCCTATCATTTCTGGTTTCACAGAAACTCACTGTGAATCACAGCGCTTAAGTTATGAAAATGTGGCTCAACTTGCGGCGGGCTTAAACCACAAAACAATGTTATGGTGAACACGAGAAAAGAAAGACCTGGAAAATGTAAAAACAAATCCAGAAGAAGCTCTAGACAAAAATGCATACGGAGGAAAGGTGGGCGCGAGGAAAGTACACCAGAGGATAGAATCTAGAAGACTGGAAGAACTTGGTCGGATGATGGGAAGAAAGAACATGGAGAGAAAATGAAGATCATTTGGGCCCGTCGTTAGAAGAGAGGAACCACAAGAGCTTCTCGTGACTTATTTTAGGTCAAAATCGGGCCTAATATTAATAATAATAATCGATAAGACCGACTGTTTTGGGTGCTATATAGAATTGAATAAAAAAGTCACGCTTTGATTACATTTTTTAATTGTTAGGGCTTTTTATTTCACATTTAAAAATGTAACAAAAGCTCTGTGGGCGTTTCTCGGATCAAATACTTGAAGAAACTTTCCTTATCAAAAGCAGGAGATATAAAATCTGTAGGTTATACACAGATATATCCATGATCAACTGTTGTTGTTTTTTTTTGGGGGGGGGGGTTAGGGCAGAGAGGAATTCATTTTCACTCAACCCCTAGGTCTCGTTGAACGAAACGAAAAAAAACATGTCCCTTAGTTTAGTAATTAAATCCTTGGGACTCGATGGCCGGAAATAATAGTCGTGGGTTCGAATCCAACCAGGGCGGATTAAAATTTATTTCATGGCGGAAATGAATCTTGACCTGCCTTGAATAGTTTGGTAACCTGTAGGATAACCCTTCGTTATTGTTCTAGTTGAAATCTATAAGGACGCTATGCCCAAATTAAAAAAAAAATCTAAATCTCTAACCAAATACAATTAGAATTGATTAACTAATTGCCACTTCAATTGGATTTATTTTCATTTGTAAACTAGTATCGAATGTTAAACATTCATCATCAGTACATTAATGTCAGTGAGTTCCTGCAAAACCAGATCTCAGACCTCTACCTAACTCCTTTCAACACAACATCCTTCAAACGTTCATTTATTTCCAGAGCTTCTAACTTCTGGAACTCCCTCCTTTCTAACATTCGCCATTCCTCCACTCATAATAGCTTTTTGAATTCCGACTTGTCGTTTGCTTGTTAGATATTCAATTTAATTGTCATATCGATGAAGAAAATAATTTTTAAATTGAAATATGAATATATAGATAGATAGATAGCTGTCTAGACTGACATAGCTACGGCTGTCTGTCAGGAGCACTTTTAATTTAAAAATGATTTTAAATCATTATTGTATATTTATTTTTAAATATGTTAATATTTATTGATTTATTAACTAAACTATTCACAAACATTATAATCCAAACAATACAATACAATCTAATTACCTATTATATAATCCATTATTAATCATTAACCATGTCTTACATAACACTATCATAACTACCATATATCCTATAATAATATCTCAAATAATAATATATATCCACCCATTATTATCCTATTCGAAAAATTCTAATAATATCTAATTATTATCATTTCTATTTATAACACACACTATCAATCAATAATAACCAAAGATTTATTAGGCTATTAATAATTAAAATTTTGAATGAGAAAGGAACGGTAGATATAGGCTTCTTTCAAGTAACTCACTAGAGCTGCCCAGTCTTCACCATTTAGGTATTTGACCATATCAATTTTAGTCATAGGAACTACACCAAAATATTTTTTCCTCATTCCCTCAAAGACTTTACAACGTCCTAAATAATGGAATATATCTTCATTTTCTCCAATATTACAATAGAAACAAATGTAATTCTGTCCCTGAATGAATGGTCTTTAGTTTAAGTTGAGAAGTTCGCCTCTAATCTTTAATTATGACACCTATATCAGATATAGGTAAATTTTAACTAATGTAATCAATGTCAAAAGATAATTGTTTATAGATTTAATATGAATATGAATATTTAAAATATAAAATTGATTTTGTACAGTATTATTTTTATACTATTGCACTAAATTTGTATAATTGTTTATGGAATACTTATATTATTTTTATCAGACAAGATACATTATTTCTCTGGATAATATTTTTTAGCTTTGTCAACTGTATTTTTTTTCCTTATTTTTTGTTTCCGTAGCTTATATTAAATTCTTAACCTTCAAACATAATTTGTTTCTCGCGTGATATTTTATAACATGTAATATTACTTTTTTATTCTAATTTAATTTTCTTTTAAATTTTTTAATTTATCTTGCTTGTATTATATCCTTCATCATATAAACGACACCCATCACCACCATCATATTGTTCATTATAATTATTCTTAAGGGGCAATGAACCCAGAATAAAATTTATTTATTCATTCATTTTAAAAACATACAAAATTTTTTTAAAATAACAGGGATTAAAGTGAAATATAAAAATATTTACGTTTTTAAAACTGACAATGAATGTTTAACATTTGGAACTAGTTTTAAAAATTTTAAATATATATATAAAGGAGGTGGCAAATGGTGCATTATTCCTAATTGTATTGATCCTTCTATAACATCATGGTGTTCCTCGACTCTGACCATATCAAATATCTGGTAAAGTGAGTGGGAAAATCACACATTTCATTCAATCAGTTTTTCAACTATGATAATAATTGATGATTTACGTTATACCAATGATGTCTCTTAATAAAAAATCTAAATATCTAACCAAATGCTCATTATTTTTTTTAAATTACTGTTGTTTGTTTGTTTTTGTTTTTTTTCTTTTTGACACATTATAATTTTAGTGAGGAAAAAATTGGGTGCATACAGAATCTTTGGATTAGTTCTATTTTATTTCGACCAATCGGTTTACTTAGGCACATGGTACTTGTTTCAAACGTGTGACTGTGAACGATCAGTGAAAGACAGAACAAACAATTGGGTAATGATCTGTGTGGGATTAAGGGAGAAGAAGAGCTAAAGAAATACAGAATATTTATGTTTTTATTCTCTTTAGAGGTGTTCATTACTAATCCCTTTTTCAGTTAATTTAAACATGTTTATACAATAACACAACTGTAGTAGGGGTCTCTCTTAACCGATACGGCCTGTATACTGCCATGTTTTTATGCGTTAGGCCTGTTCATCTGTTGTTTCTCTGAAGAAAAAAAAAAAAAAAATCTATTGATATTTCAAAATACAATTGTATAATCTATTGTACAAAATATTAAAGTTTCATTAAATAAGTGCATTTTATTGTAGACAAATAGCAGTGATAGTAAGTAGCAAATAGTAACAGTTAGTAGTCTCACACTCCTCCATATTTTTTAATTATATATAGTTATATATTCTAAGGCATGTTTTTATTTTTTTATATGTGTGAAAATTGTTGCTAGCTTTATCTGATTAAATTGATAAACAACCAGCGAATGGGATGGATAAAAAAACAATAAGAAAGAGTGTTTAAAGTTAATTTTATTTTTGCAATACCAGTTTTAGACTGCTTATTTTCTTAAAATGATTTTTCGTGATTTACGGCGAAACGGTGCTCCGGGTAAAAAAAGTCACCGGTATAAAATCGATTCAAAATTTGATTTTCTATCGAAATCCGTCGTAAAAACACATTTAATTGGGAATTACAAAGTTAGGGTAACTGGAGAAGAACTGGATACGGTTGGAGAGCAGACTATAACCTTAAAAGAAAGTTTATTTGAAACAGTTAAGACCCCGAGAGTTTCGTTTAAAAATTTCAAAAACTGTGGGTAAAAAAAAAGGAGGTTGCCATCGAATATTAAATACCCTGTGTGTGTATATATATAATATATATATATATAATATATATAATATATATATATATATATATAAATATATATATATGACAACTAACTAACTAATACAACAAATACAACTAACCTGAACTATAAAATAGCAACTTATTTTGCGTGGCTATATTGTTTTCATAATCATGTTCTGCAGTGATAAAACAGCTTAAAATAAAATTTTATAAGTTACACAGCAATGGAAAACAAATAAAGCTAGCAACAATTTAAATATATAAAAAAACACAGCCTTAGAATATACAGGGTGTCCCGAATTTAAATGGCAAAACTTCAGGGACTTATAGAGGACACGAAAAAACGCGTCCTGATCCTCTCTGCTGCCGCTGCGCTGCACTTTGATCAGTACGTAATGTGCGATGCCCCTATCTAACCAACGGAAAATCCGATCCGACAAGCGGTCCTTAAAATGAAATAATTAAAAAAAAAATCGAATCCATATTTTATGTGGCCACAATTGAAAATGAACTTTCCCCCCAAAAAAGGTTCACCTTTGCATTATTCTAAAACGTCAGTTCTGATACTTTGTTATTGTTCTTATAGTTTTATTATTGTTGAAATATATATAAATATATACAGGGTGTCCTGAATTTAACTGGCAAAATTTCAGGAAGCTTATAGG